>APFE030933065.1:95102-123816 GCA_000404065.3 Pinus taeda
ATTGAGCAGGTTTATGTAAAAACCAGGAAAGGAGCATTGGACAACAGTGAGGCAGGTTTTCAGGTATTTGCGTGGCACTAGTGATTATGGTTTGTGCTACCAAGGAAGACCAGGATAGGACAAAGTGTTGGATATTAGTGGCTTTGTTGATGCGGACTAGGATGGAGATCTAGATCAAAGAAGATCTACAAGTGGGCATGTGTTTAGCCTATTTGGAGGTGCAGTCAGTTGGAAGAGTAAGAAACAAGCTATAGCGGCACTATCAACTACAAAGGCAGAATACATGGCAGTCACTCATGCAAGTAAGGAAGCAGTTTGGTTGTAGAGATTGTGTTCAAGTATGGGGTTAGTACAACAAGCTATAAGGATAGAATGTGACAACCAAAGTGCAATTTTCTTAGCAAAGAACCCTACATATCATTCAAAGACAAAGCACATTGATGTTCAGTATCACTTTGTGAGGGACATGATAGAAGACAAAAAGATGTTGTTGGTAAAGGTGGACACTTTGAAGAATACTGCAGATGCATTGACAAAATCTGTGAGCTATGAGATGTTCTCTTGCTATAGAGAAACAATGGGCGTTGCAAGGTTGGATAAATGACTAGGCTCTCTTGTGGCCCCCTGTGGAAAGAAAAAAACAAGTGGGATAATGTTGGGTTGTATTATATTTTTTCTACGACTAGCCCATGTAGTTAACCGGGGGGTTAGAAGGGGGGTGGAGCCCCCCTTTCATTGCGCCGATTGCATAGTGGTTGCAGGGGGGGTCACAAGGGGTTTGAGGGGTGCAGGTAACCCCACTCTATAAAAATTTTGTTTTTGGACCCTATATTAGGTTTGATGGACCTACCTATGGTTTTGTGCATGATTTTTCGCACATGGTTTTGGACGTGATGGTTTGCGGTCCATGGTTTTGGACGCGATGGTTTTTGGTCCATGGTATTGGATGCTTCGACATGTATAAATATGTATTGTAACATTGAAAGGAACATAATGAAAAATCAAGCTGGTAGTCCTAGTTTTGGGATCCAGGGGAAAATCTCTATGTATATGTGTTTTATGTGTTATTCTCTCACGTTGTTTATTTTCTGTGTTTCAGAATTCATATGCAGGTAATTTCTGTATGGGGTTAAAACCTACATTGAAGTGGTGAAGAGACCAGTACTAAGTCGTCTCTAGTCTTCCTCAAAATCAGTTTCAAGTGCTAAGGGGAACCATGAAGGGCTATGAGGAAAAAATAAAGCTTTAAGGACAAATCAAGTCAAGTTTGGAGAGCTTTTACACAATGCTACATGATGCTACAAGATTTCCCTATTTTGCTATAGGATCGAATGTGAGAGAATTCTGAGTGATTAAAAGGCTATTTTATGGTGAGTAAAGGTAGTGGAAAATGGAAGAAGGTTATATGAGGTCATTTCCAAGCTTATTAGCCCCCAGGGACCCATCTTGCACAAGGAGAAATGCACACGGTGGCTTTGAGCAAAGCTGAAATGAACTCTCAGGGAAGAATGTTTTCGAAGAAGTTGTTGAGGGATGAAGGAGGGTGTTGATAGTAGGATGAAAAGTGAAAATTATAGTTATATGCCCTATGATCCAACAATTTGACCTGCACACCATAAATATTACGCAATATTGCAAAACATCTAAAGAATGCTAACCATGTCAATTGAAGAAAATTAAACTAGAAAGGAAAGGATGAGTTGAATTTTATTCCAAATCTTCATACTTCATGAAAAGTGAAACCTATATTTTTATGCCTTCCAATACAAGTCTTACAACCACACTCTCCAAGAGAGGTGATGAATATGAAAAGACAACTTTTTATATAAACAAAACTTGCAAGGAAAGAAATATTGCTAACCAAAGTACATAAGAGGAAGATGCATAATAAAACGTACAAATGAGAGAGACTAGAGCCTTTGGGTTGGACCCTAACCCAAGTGGTATCAACCACTAAAATGTTGATATTTGGTAGATTGGGAGGTACTCCAAGCTCTAGGGTTCGAGATTTGGAGGTTGGAGCACCACAAAAGTGATTTGTGGGCTTGGAACCCAAGGTGTGGGATTTGCACCCAAGCTGGTGGGTGTGAAACCATGAGGCATTTGAACAATTTGACACATGGAGGTGTTAGAGGACCCTTAGAGGAGAAAGGGGTAGTGAAAATCACTCAAATCAAAGATTTAGAAGTGGATATTTTTTTTTATATGTTGCTGGTGGGTTTTGTGGCACATAGAGCAGGTCGACTTAGTTTATTATGTGCCCCAAGAAATGTTTAGATGACACCATATGGAGCCACATGTATCATATCAATATAAGGTGTGCGAGGAGGCAAAATACACATCCAAAGTGCATCTAATGACAAGAAAGAACATTAAACTTGGCCCCAAGGTAGGATCTACTCAAGCAAAGGATTAAAGGGTTATCTTGGGTTCCTTTAAGGACTGCTTAAGGGCCGCAGGCATCCAACAACAGGGCCGAGTAGGTTAAGGCTTGTTTGGGACTATTGGTGCATGGTTGGAGACATTTCTTCCTTCATTTTATTAGGTTGTACGTTCTATCTTATTGAACTATCCAAATTTTGTGTTTGGAGGAACCTACAAGGAGCCACAACCCTGTCCAAGGGACTGCAGAAGGGTTTGAGCCCTAATACTCTAGATTAGAGGGGGCCATGAGGCATATACTTGGGTTAGAAAAACTGCATATTAGATAAGAGGCTGAGGAAGGAAAAAACCTATGGGAGTAGTGTTGGAGATGTTGAGGGGGTTTGAAAAAGTTTGTGTTGATGCCCTAACCAGTGAATGGAAGCTACAATAGTATGCTCAAATATCAAGGTATATGTTTGATGTGTTATATAGTGATTTGGTGCTAGTGGATGGTGTCCATGTTGGACAGTTTGTTTGGTTTGTTCAGGAATTTTTGGTGTTTTGGAGGGCAACATGAAATTTCCCAAATTTGAGCCCTAAGTGTACACCTTAATGGACTAAGGTAGTGTTGTCACTGCTACAACACCCTCCATACTTTTGCTACATTCAAATTTTGGAACCTACCTATTGTCATATCAAGTGTCGATTTTGGTCACCAAGGGTCGTTTCATGTTATTTTATATGTTTCAATTGACATTTTTCTTTCCTAAGTGTCATCACATCATTAGAAACATGCATAATGCACTTCACAAGTCTTAGTACACTTTCTAGTCACAAAACGACACATTTGGTCGCAATTGCACATACGTTGTCCATTATACTTAGAGAGTGTTTGTAAACTGTAATTTTGATGTATAATTATTCTTATTGGGTTCTGTTTAATTTTTACTAATGAGTTGGTATGTGTCACACTTGTTTTTACTCTAAACTCATTGTGTTTTCCCACACCTTATCTTCTAGACCTAGACAAATTTTTGCTTTTCACAAAGCTTGGCCACTAATCCTGGGAGAGTGCACTAAGCACTCTCCAAGCTCAATCAGACCCTTCTTGTTTGTTGAGACAACACCTTATGCCCAGGCCAAACCTTTCCTTCCTCTTTGGCACATATGCACTCTCAAGTATCGAACCCTCCTTGTCCTTCCAAACTATGCCCTCTTCTAAGCCTCTCTCCGAATTGAACACACAACACACCAACACTAGACATCAGGCCTCCCTTGAGCCTTGACACTACACCCTACACCCCTCTTTGTGACTTCGGCCTTCCCAACTGAGCGCATGGCACATCAACAATCAACATTGAACCTTCCTTTTCTATTAATATTGCGGCATGTGCCTCCCATCAAGCCTCCTCTTCCAAGAAAGCACACAATGCATTCTTAGTGTTCAATACACAACCCTTGTCTTTTAACAATGCACCCTATACCCAAATGCTCCCTCTTACCTACCCAAGGGCATTGTCAATTCATCGTCGGAAATTCACATAAAACATGATAAAATAGGATATTTTTTGGGCTGATGTTTTCTTTCCATGAGTGATCTTACTTGCAGGTGCTACTAGAACAACATGACAAGGCATGAGAAGATCTATCAAAGGAAGAAACACAAAGAAACATTCAAAGACAAAATAACACACGATTGTGACAAGGGAAATAACATCATATTCCAATGACCAAGGTGATCCATAAAGGCTCCATATGATCTCAAGACCCTTTGGAGGATAAATAAAAATAATGTTATGGACAACTCACAAAAAGATAGAAAAGATAGATCAACGACTTCACAGTCAACATCTTCAAGGAGGAAACCTCCTTTACATTACACAAATGAACAATTCTTTTATGATACAAATGAGTAAACCTCATTTCTATATATAGGAGCATGAGGATTACCCTTGGTGATCTTCACTTAACTTACTTGTCTTATTTTCTCCAAGATAGAACTTGTAGATACAAACCCTAGGTCTTGCTGTCGAAACTCTAGTTCTCCTTAGTACATGTGAGAGAGAAATAACCCCAAAAAAATCTTCTTTGTCCTCTTCCTTTTTCAATTCCTTCTTCTTCCTTCTTCTTCACTAGAATGAGAGATGAGTGAATGTGTCTTAAGGAGGACTAGTTCCCTCCTATATATAGACTCTTCAAGGTGGACATGGTTCTTCCTTTTAGGCCAACTTTCCAGCTGCTAGGCCAACTTGGTCTTGGAGGGTATCTAGACACTTTTTAAGACAAATAATTTTCTTTACAAGTTACAATGTTCCTGATGGGGTCTTCAACTTATGACAATGAATATTTTGACTTCTTGACCTAAGACAAACCCTATAAGAACTTAATGGGTGCTTGACCTATAAAATAAAATACCTTGAGCATGAAACCCATGCTACCATAATAATAATAACGAATTTTCTTTCATTTTACACTTTACAAGAATCAAAAGTACATTGCATCTATATGAAGACTGAACCTAGTTACACATTTTTCAACACTCCCTCTTAACTAGGGAGGCATTCATATATGGTACATGGACATTCTCAATCTGAATAGATCTCATAAGGAGAGTCAGCTTGGTAACCCATCTATAGTAGCATCATACCAACTGACATTATCACATAGAAATGGCTTGACTAACAAATCTATCTCTCCACAAGATCAGAGAACAATGCTGGTGAGACCAATGTTTATAGGCACAATCATCACTGTCTCTTAAGGTACATACTCCACCTAGGTGTTCACAAAGTATGGTCTTCTTTGGAATATTCTTATCTTGGATAGCCATTCCTCAAAGAATATCATTCCACAACTACTCTCATCTTGGATTCCCTACCACATCCTCAGAGAGTATCAAATGTCATATGTTTACCCAGTCCTCCATTATGTCTTCCCAAGTGAAGACAAGAATGATGTGCCTATCTATCCCTCTCAACTAGGGAGGACATATCAACCAAACCAAAACTGTCTTTCAAATACACAAGCTTCTTATTAGGAAGAGATTTTGTCAATATGTAAGCTACCTACTTATCAGTGGAGATATATTGTAACTGCGATACATTGTCTTGTACTAGCTTCCAATTATAGTGATACTTGTTGTTGATATGATTTGTATTTCCATAAAATATTGGGTCTTTAGACAATCATATACAACTGGTGTTATCACAATGTATCACTGTAGGGTCCATAGGTCTTGCGAATAGGTTAGATAACAACTCCCTTAACCAAATCGTTTATCTTCTTACTTCACAGGCTGCAATATACATAGCCTTAGCACTACTCAAAGTAATTGTATCTTGCTTTCTGCTCATCCATGTGTTGAAAAGTGTAAATAGGTTCAGTCTTCATAATGACATGTAATTGTGATTTTTGTAAATAATGTAAAGACGAAAATAAAATTATTATTGGCTTGCTTCATGTGTTTCATGAGAAAGAGATTTTATTTTAGATGGCTCTCATTGTGAGCCTTTAGGAATTGTCAAAAAGAATTATTGTCATGTATGAAGAACTCTTCTTGAGCATGTGTCAAATGCATATGAGTCTAAAAAACCCTACAATGACAAGCACAAGTCCCTCTCTTCAATTCAGCCTCTAGATGAAGTGAAGATCTCTTGTCGACTTTACCTTATGAAGACACATCTATTCACATTCACATGTCAGATTATTTATAGGACAAACAACTATAAATATGTGTGAAGGTTCCTCACATTAGGACAATGAGTAAGTTTAGATATCTTTTAGTTTTTCGAAGTACAAGCATAGAAGTAAGTTCGAATAAGTATGCAGAGAATGTTTCAGTGAAGGAGCTCAGATAAAGGTACAAAATTGTAGTAGATAAACCTAATACCGTCTCATAGTCATGGGTGAAACTCTGTCTCGGTACAATAAGGAGAAAATTCGGTGAGACTACAGTAATCAAGGTTCAATATAATCACAATAA
This sequence comes from Pinus taeda, assembly GCA_000404065.3. Classification (NCBI taxonomy): domain Eukaryota; kingdom Viridiplantae; phylum Streptophyta; class Pinopsida; order Pinales; family Pinaceae; genus Pinus; species Pinus taeda. The sequence goes on from APFE030933065.1 coordinate 101,449, forward strand.
GTGTCTCTCTATTTCGGTGTAATTGTAGAGGTAATATTTTAGATTGAAGCAGAGAAGCTAGACAAGATTTCAGTGATATCACAGTGACATCCCCTCACTATCTCAGTGCTATACCGCAGTGATGATCTTGATATAATATTTGTATTACAACATAGAGGATTTAGTGCTAACACAGGAAGAAGATCACTAGTATGTGACAAGGTCTCAGTACTATCACTTGTAGAAGGTCTAGATGCGAAGAAGATCAAAGTGGAAGAGGATCAAAGAAGAAGGCTAACTACCAAGAGAATTTGTGTCTTGGTCTTAGAGATGCTACTAGGTCAAGGGTCTTGGTCTTGGTATTCGTCAATTGGAATATCTAAAAGAAGAATTTGTGTGGGTTTTCCTCTCTAAGAGTGAGAGGTTTTCGCCCTGGCTCATAGCCTACATTCTGTGTCTCTTTTTTATTTATGTTCATGCATTGGTAGTTGATTGATGAAGAAGAACACTATAACTTAAGCAACAAGAAGATCTTAATCTAATGAAATGAAAGACACTCACAAATAGTCACTAATCCAAGATAAATCACCTAATTAATGATGCCCTAGATTTCTCAACATGGTATTAGAGCCAAGGTGATAGTTAAGGAAGGGAATCTAATCAAAGAGATACTCAAGGATCAGATTTCAATAATGGAATCAAAGCAAGTCAAAGGATATAAAAGTGAAAGTTCAAAGATTTACATTGAAGAATCAAACCTTAGATCAAAGAAGAAATCCTACTTCAAAAGAATTCTTGGGATCATGAATCAAATATTCAAGGCCAAATACTTATTTCTACTCAAGGAGAATAGATCTGCAAATCAAGGCAACTAGAAGGCTACACCATCAAAAGTATTGGATCCTCTAGTCATCGTCAAAAGACCACAAAGACCCTCATCAAGTTGAAAATGTCTACAATGCAAGGCAACATAAAGCGTTGACATCCCAAAGAAGCATTTCTGATTTGCACTCATTCACCACTAAAGAAGTCAAAGTATCTTGAAGGCTAGAAGGCATTGTCATCATCTTCAAAAGATATAAGGCAAGTTCCCTCTCATTGAAGCAAGGATCCCCTTTGTATCCTTAAAGAAGATCATCTGAGGAAGCATCAAGAGATCCTCATCATTTTTTGGTTTGCAGATTTCTGTGGTGTGGTTTTTTAGACAATGAATTCAGATATTCCACAGTGTTCATTTTTAACTTGTCGACATTTAGAGTCTAGACCAAGACTCATCATCAAGACTAATTTACAAAGAAGAGGAGCTAGAATAATAAATATGATTAGATGAGGTTGTCAAGTTGGGGAGCCAACTAGTTTAATGATTTCTTATTTTTAAATTCATTATTATTATGTTATTGTTAATAAATTACTAAATATGTAAGTTACTTTATTTTAATAATTTCTATATTGCGTTCATTTTTCTTTTATGTTTTTTAACTTTTTGTAATATTTTTTATTTTAAATTTATTCTAATTAAATACACTTATTTATGTTTAAATTGCTTTACCTAATATTTTTAATTATTGATTAATATAAGTTTATGTTATTAGCTAGTTATTTATCTAATGTACTAATTTTCGTTACTTTAATAAATTGTCTATTAATTTTTAATTCTTTATTATTCTAATTAAATTTTTTATTTGTCTATGTTTAAAGAAGAGGTGTTTAGTAAATTATTTCTTTTAATATTTTGAATATTGACTAATTTAAGTTTATGTGATTTGCTAGTTTCTAGGTTTTCATTAAATTTATTATGTAATTCTAGTTCCTTACATTATTTAAAGAAATTTAATAAACTAATAAAACACTCATAAAATAAATAGAAAACATATACACAAATTAGACATGGCGGAAAAATCCCTGAGAGCCTCACTGTATTATATTCCTCACTATTACAATGTAAATTTTTATGATACACATAAAAATACATGAGGAAGTTTGTCTCAAGATAGTGTGTCTATCTTGGACACTATGGTTGAGCAAATATCTCAACCAAACACTAATATAGGAGCCTAACCAGTTGGAGAGAATCTATAAGCCTAAACTGACTCCTAACCATGAGGAACAAACTCAATCTAGAAAGGTAGGATTAAATCCAACTTTCTTGATTTTAATTAATTTAATTGTTTTGGACTTAGAATTGTATTAACATATGAGAGTGAGGCTAACATTCGCCCCCCCCCCAATGATAAATCTAAAATAAGAACCTAGTATCATCTCCAAGTCCTCATGCTGAAAGTGTTGATCCTCAAAAAACACTGCCTGAAAAACCACCAAAGCTGGATGCTGAAAAAACTCTAATCTGAAGAGAACATGAGTTAGCTGCAAGTTTGAGTCATCTCTGAAATTTTGCTTGACAACTCCATCATGTGCTAAGCTGCAAAAGGATCCATTTGTCATTTTCTTTCAATCAACGTCCTTTGTCCACTGACAGAATGTTGATGACGCCCACTAGTGAATTTGCTTGTCCACTGACAAACTATTGAGAACGCCCATTGGCAAATTTGTTGATGTTGAAACTGCCCACTGGCTGATTTGATGTTGATGAACGCCCACTGGTTAATTTGACGATGCCCACTAGCTGATTTGTTGATGATGCCCACTGGCTGATTTGAAGATGCCCACTGGCTGCTTTTGATGATGTTGTCGAGACTTGCAGTCCCACAACCACCCTAAATTCCAGTATCAATTCCCCCCTTTGTCAGCTGAAAAAGAGAGACAATTATTTTCACTTGATTTCTGAACTCCCCCCTTCAGGTGTAGGAGAATTTCACCATCTTCATTTTACTATAGAATTGGTCTTCGTGGGAGACTGAATCCTTTGGTAACACATAGACAAATGTTTGACTATAGATGACCACTTTCAAGGATCAATCCATGAGTAATTGATCTTCACTTTGGGTGGTTGATTTTGCTTGTAGCATCTTTCCGATGAATGATTTTTCTTGCCACAATGGTGACAAGGATGGAGGTCAAAGCATTTACTATCCATATGGCCATTACGCTTACAATGATTACACTTAACCATATTCTGGTCACTGTCTAGAAAACCAACACTTACAAATTGAACTGGTTTTGAGAAATCTGGAACAAACAAAGTGTTTTCTTTGTTGTATCCTAGGCCATGTCGATCTTTGTTGAAGGAGATTTGTTCCCAAGGTCTGATCACCTTCTTGGACAGACTATCATGTTGTTTTTCTTCGTACTTGCTTCTTTTGCTAACATCTTGTCCTTGATTTATTAAACCTTCTGTGTCACATTGGGCATCAAGCATTAACAATTCATCTGTTTAACATGCTGCATCAAACTGATCAATTTGATCTTTGGTGCTACTTGTTGCATCATTAAGTAGTACACCTGGTTGGAAAAGATCACTTATGTCGCAATTGACATCAACTTGTTTGATTAGTTCATATGTGTCGCAACTTATATCAACTTGATTGATTAGATCATCTGTGTTGCAACCTTCATTATTATGTTGAATAAGATCACTTGTATCACAACTTTCATGTGTTGTTGTGATGAGGTCTTCTGTGTCACAACTTGCATCTGTCTTCTCTACACATTGTGCATCTAGTAAATCTTGATTTTCACTTAACTTAATTTGAAGTGCATGAATGAGTTTTTCTTTCACTTCGAGCTCAATTTGAAAATATTTTGTTGCTTCTAATGTACTGGTCATTTGATTGATTAATTATTGATTCTGCTTCAACTTCCATTCCAGTATTTCAATTGTGTTCTGTAACTCATGATTGCAATCTTTCAAATCTTTAATCTCCAGTTCTGCACTTTGAAGACATTTTCCTCTTTTACCCATGTTTATCTTTGACACGCTCACTTGAACTTGCTTTAATAAATTTCACGCTCGCTTGATTTGCTTTAATTAACTTCACACTCGCTTGAATTTTGTACAAAGATGAGGGTGTCAGATACCACCGAAAATGCACCCAATGTTTAGAATCACAAGTTCAAATGATATTGACTCACTTGAAGAGAATTGACTCACTTAATTGACTCAGTTGAGGAGAATTGACTCACTTTACGTCCTATAAATTCACAATTTGGGTGTCAGTTTCAACCGAGAATGCACCTTTACAATTCAACTCAATGTTATTTGAATTTGCTTACAAGTTAACTTACAAATTATGATTTTTCATGTTATACAATGACCAATTGTCATTGAATGGTGATGTAGTCTGCATGAGTTTGTAGTTTCATTAACTTGATTTCCTTGTGTGAATTTGTTTGATGATGTAGAGTGCTAATGTTGCCAACTTTGATTATGTGTTGTAGTTGTGCAAATGCATGCGATTGTTTGTGTTTGATTGAATGCTTGTTGCAGCTTCTTGATTTCAAGTGTTGTGATTAATGTGCTTGTTTCATTCACTTAATTTAGACTCTTTGTGTGTGTTAGATACGATAATTGTAGTGTCAAAACTAGACACAAAACATGCACAGTCAATCATTACACAAGGTGTACCTAAGTTCCCCTTATTCAATTTCGGGCAGATCTAGGACACTTCAACACCACAAAAAATATGCATTTTTATTATACAGGTTACAACCAACTCTTACACCCAAGAAAAACTTTTCAATTACAATATTTTGTTTGTTTAGACCTTTTTCCAAACAACAAATTCACTTCAATGACTTTTGAAATTTAACTTCAATTTCTGCTCTTCACTCTCTAAATACTACAACAATTATCTTCCCTTGAAATTCACTTATCACTCCAAATATTACAAAAAGCAACTCATCACTCCAAAAAGTTTTACAGATTAAAAAACATACCTTATCCCTCCATTAAAATGAGTTATGCTCACATTAGAAAAAGCTTTCCAAATCTTAAATTTATTCACATTCGAAATCTTCTAAAGTATACTTTTAATTGTCTCCCACTAAAAATTTCATTTCAGGTTATCTGACATTGTCTTTTCATTTACTTGGAAGTATAATGTTTTAAGTAATCACATGATGTGAAAGCAAAAATGAAGAAATATACTAACAATTATCTTACCCACTTATGATTTGAAGCCACGTGAAATTCCATTTTAATTTGCTACCTTGAAAATTTATCTTCAGATCTGGCGTCCTTTACGTATTCCTCCATGCTGGTACTTCTTTTAGGCAAACACTGGGTTCACCTCCATAAGAGTAACTCGTTGAAGACACAAGTACTCCACGCAAATGCTGGTTCCCTTTTTTAAACACACGTTGGTTCCAAAAACTTTAAAAATACCGATTACATTTGGAATTTTGTCAAATTTCAGTCTGTACGCTCGAAGCAGATCGACTGCGCGAGGAGCTCAACAATTCCTGTCATTTCTTTGAGGCTCGAATACCTACATATGCCAGTGGAAAATGGGGACGTTTTCTTCTGATAGCCTGTAGAAATCTCCACGTGTTTCCTCAAAAAGTCCATGGGGTTTCTGCGGCAATGGTGTCTTCTCCAAATCACTTGTTCCTTTGCACCTACATACGGTATTCATGTCTTTCTCATCCATTCCTCAAGGCTTCTGGGATGATGATTTTTCAGAGCTTGATGCGAAGGAAATGAAGGAAGATGAGCGTTTCAAAGACGCCATAACTAAGAAAGTGCCTAGTCTCATTTCTATTTTCTCCAATCAAAATGTGACGAGAAGTGTATAGTCCGTCATTTCTATTCCCTCTGGAAAAAATGAGAAGAAAAATGTGAAATCTGACACTTCTATTCCCTCAGAAAAGGCACAGAAGAAAAATATGAAATCTGACACTTCTATTCCCTCAGAAAAGACACAGAAGAAAAATATGAAATTTGAGCAGCAACAAAAGACAACGCCGAAGACGGAGAAAGCTAAGGGTGGATTGGATATTTTGCAGCATCCATGGCCAGAGTGGGTTCAATTTCTAGAGCACTTGAACGAAAGAGGTTACGTAAGCAACGCATTTCATTTTCAGTGGCTGATAGAACTTCGAGGTCTTAGCATAGAGGGAATCTATGCTTTTATCAAGTTTGCTCTGTTAAATGACTGATGTTCAAGTGTTCTCAACCAAAAAAACACCACACTGATGCAAACTTTGCTACTCACTGATATAATCTGTAAGATGCTTGACTAATCTTTGGCCTGAATTATCGATTATTCAATAGGTTGTCAAATCGACTGGTGCATGAATCGGTTTTTTCAATTAAAATATATTAAAAACTGTTGAGGCCAACTCTGTATCATTCTGCGGTAGCAGAAACCCATAAAATACCAAATCGTTCTCAAAAAATTATACTTGTATTGTGGTCGCTCTGCTCCATTTTCCGAGCTTTTTACTTCGCAGCCATCAATCACTCAAACTTGGAGGTCCAATAACGTTGGTCTCTCCACAGATCAAAACAGTCACAAACTTCAACCATAAAAAAAATTGTCTTTCTCTAATAACTTTATGTACTATCCAACTCACGCAGTGTATTCATAGACAAACATTCATAGACAAACATTCACACAGACTATCTCTGATTCAACCTTGCTCGACTATTTCTCATTCAACACTCATAAAATAAATAGCAGAGATATACACAAATCAGACATGGCGGAAAAAGCCCTGAGAGCCTCACTGTATTATATTCTTATTCTTCACTATTACAATGTAAATTTTTATGATACACATATATATACACGAGAAAGTTTGTCTCAAGATAGTACGTCTATCTTGGACACTATGGTTGAACAAGTCTCTCAACCAAACACTAATCTAGGAGCCTAACTAGTTGAAGAGAATTTCTAAGCCTAAACTAACTCCTAACCATGAGGAACAAACTCAATCTAGAAAGGTAAAATTAAATCCAACTTTCTTGATTTTAATTAGAATTGTATTAACATATGAGAGTGAGGCTAACATTATTATAATGAGTTTATTCAAAACATTATTATATATTTATTTTATTTTATTTTCAATAGTTAATTTGTAGGAGAGAATTTTAATGTGTTTGTTAATTTTTTTTTATCATATGTCTTATGTTATTAGTTTATTGTGAGAGTAAATTGAATCTTAATTGTAATTAATGTGAAGTCTAGTTTTTATATTGTAAGTATGTTCCATCTTTTTTATGCCTAATATTATCATGTTATGTTATGTTTATGTTATTGATTAATAATCAATCTTTTTTTATTCTAATTAAATTATATTTATCTATGTTTAAAGGAATCATATGTCTTGTGTTATTAGTTTATTGTTAGTGTAAATTGAAACCTAATTGTAATTAATGTGAAGTCTAGTTTTTATTTTGTAAGTGTATTCCATATTTTATAATTCTTAACATTATGTTTATATTATTGATTAATATTCTATCTTTTTTGTTCTAATTAAATTTTATTTATCTATGTTTAAAGGAATCATATGTTTTGTGTTATTGTTTATTGTTTGTGTATTATAAATTGAATCTTAATTGCATTTACTATGGAGTCTAGTTTATTATATAAACATATTCTATCTTTTATAATGATTAATATTATTTGAATGGTTGGGTGAGGAGGTGGTTTGACCTAGAGTAGGGTTAATGAAGGGAAAGGGGGGAGAGGTAGGGGAACAAAGGGCGGAAAGGATGAAGGATGGAAGGGTTGGTAAGAAAGGGAGGTTCATTTTTAATCAATGGGGGTGAGAAGGGAGGTCCAATTTCTACTAATTTCCAATCCTCCATCCCTATTGAGGTTATGTGGGTGTTTTATGATTTCAAGGGCCTCATTGACTTTCCGCTTAAAATGGTGTTTTTCATTGGTAATAACCTTTGTGTCTTCAAGGAATATATGGTGGTTAGTCTTTTTTGCATCCTCAGCTAAAGCTAAAGAATGAGTTCTCTCATTTTGGATATCTGCACCATGCTCTTTGAGCCTGATCCTCACTGACCTGCCTGTTTCCCCAATGTAGTGTTCTCCACAAGAACAGTTGATCATATAAACCCCTTTCTGTTGGAGTTGCTTCTGGTTGTCCTTGACAGATTTCATTCTTTGTTTGATAGTTGTCATGGGTTTGAATGAAGTTTTGATATCCTTCTTTATGATAACTTTAGGTAGCTTGTTAGTGACTCCCTGAATATACAGAAGGTAGGCATTAGTAGTTGGGCGGTTATTTGATTTATCTTTTTTGTTACCTTATTTGGCCTTCTGAATGGCCTTGAAGATGTCTTTATTATTGTATCCTTAGCTGGTAAATGTTTTTCTTAAGTAGGTAATCTCCTCCTCGGTGTGGATCTCATCTGATATTCTACATGCTCTAGTGAAGAGGGTTTGAAGAACATCCATTTTTTGAGTTGGGTGGTGGTGTGAATCAACATGTAGATAATTGTTAGTATGCACCTTCTTTCTAAACACTTGTGTCCTATGGAACCATACTTGTTTCTTAAACCATACTTGTTTCTTATGAGTATGATATCAAGGAATCGGATGCAATTATTTTCCTCAACCTCCATTGTAAACTTGATGTCATCATATATGCTATTGAGATGGTTTAAAAAGCTTTTAAGTTCACCATCCCCATGAGGACAATCAACACTAGTGTCGTCCATAAACCTAATCCAAAACTTAGGTTTTAATGGGTATGTGTTTCGAGCTTTCTTTTCAATTTTTTCCATGAAGAGATTAGCTACAATAGGAGAAAGAGGTGATCCCATAGCTACTCTTGAAGTTTTCTCAAAGATTTTCCTTTGAAAGGTGAAGAAAGTGGAATGTAGACAGATTTTAGCCAACTTTGCAGTTTGGGGGTCTGCCACTTCTTTTACCACTTGGATTGCTTCATCTAAGGGAATCTTGGTGAAGAGTTGGACCACATCGAAACTGAAAATATTATCTCCCAGATCTAGCTTAGTTTGTGTAATGAACTCAACATATTGGTTAGAGTCTTTGATGTAAGAGTTGCTTTTACCAACTAGAGGTGCTAAGTTTTTGGCGACATAATTTTGCTAATTCGTATGTGGGTGATCCAATAGTATTGACTGTAGGTCCCAAGGGGACATTTGTTTTATGAATTTTGGGGGGCCCATAAATACGAGGTGTAATTTCACTGTCAGGGGTAAGGCGTTTTTTTCAGTTTCTCGTCTAGATTGGTCTCTTTAATGGCTTTTTTGACTAGCCTCTTGATTTTAGAGATGGGGTTTTTTTCAAGTTTTTTGTAGCTACCACTATTATATAAGTGGTCTTTCATTTTGTTTATGTAGTCCCCACGATCCATTACCACTGTGGTGCCACCTTTGTCTGCCTTTAGAATAACAATGTCATTGTTATTTCTTATACATTCAGGGCTTTAAGTTGCTCACGGTTTAGATTGCTTTTAGGAGGTCTAGCTTTCCTTAGCATGATAGCACACTCTTGTCTAACGAGTTCTTTATCCTCCTCATTGAGAATCTTAATTCCATCTTCAAGACTACATATAATTTCTTCATTAGGGATTCGTTTGGGGGCTAGTGCAAAATTGAGACTTTTGTCAAGGACCTCAGCTTCTTCCTTTTCCAACTTATAAGAGGAAATATTTATAACTTTTTTCTTGTTAATAGAGTTATTGTGAGACATGCTTTTTTATTGTTATATCGTCAAATATGCTAGTCCTATTGTTTATATTATCCTCTAGGTTGTTGACCTTAGTATTAGTTTTTGTTTTATTATTATTTATTATATTATTCATTAAATTATGATTATTAGTATCTAGTGTATTAGTTTTATCATTATTTAATTCATCATCTATGTTGATGTTTCTAGTATTAGTTTTATTTTGTTATTATCTATTATATTATTCGTTATGTTATGACTATTCGTAGCTAGTGTATCATGACTATTCGTATCTACAATATAATTAATTAACTCAATATCTAATTCAATGTTTCCATCTATGTTGTTGTCACTAGAACCTAATTTGATTTGTGTTTCATTACCATTATATGTGTACCTTCTGTCGGAATTCGGTTCATTTTGTATTTTCCTGTTCCTTGTTTCAGTGTTTATGTCAGTGTTCAATTCATTAGGTAGCAGAATGCTTCAATGGGAGTTGGACTCGGTGTTGCACAATGATTTCATCCTATCTAGAGCTTCATTGTTGCGTAGTTCAATTCTGCTTGATGTTGCGTTGTTGTTTGATTCATTTGTCAGTTGAATGCCCTCAGTGTTGCGTGGTGATTCCGCTCTGCTCGATGCATTTGACCATCGATTGTGCATACCACAGTTGGACTCAGCTTCGGTGTTGCGTAGTGATTCCTTCCTATGTGTATTGGAATCAACCGTGCTTGAATCGGGGTCAGACTCATCTTTTGAGCTGCGCAGTGCCTTCCTTCTGCATGTATGCTTGTCTCTTGTAATCCTACGTGTATTTTCACTGATTACCAATGAGTCTTGCTTACATCCATTGTTACGTTGCTCTTCTAGTTTTTTAAGTTTATTGCTATGTCTAGCCTAAGCCGTGTGTCTCTCCTTGTTTTCCCTAAGCACTGCATAGGCATCAATTACTGCCCAAATGTCCTCCCAGATAATTGCTGCTAGTTTTAAGTGAGCTTTAAAGGCTATTGTAGATCCTCATCAAATCATCATCATCAAAGGAGAGCTATATCAAAGTCGTTGTCATCATAAAAAGGAGACAATTTCCTTTTATTGAAGAAGGGATTTCTTTTGGAAGAATATCATTCAAAAGGGGAATTAATACATCTTCATCGATCATCATCAACGAAGAAATCAAGTTGAATATTTCATCAGGTAATTATCTTTATTCTATAATTAAAATCTGGTAAAATGACTTCGTTTTGCAAGGAGATCTATAAGTTGGTTGGGTCATCGAAATTCCTTGCCTGGAAAAGGAAGATAGACTTAGTCCTCGAAGAAAGTGAAGTTATTGATCATATCAATGGAAAAGTCTCCAAACTATCCGAAGGTCAAGCATTATCTAAATACATGGAAAAGGATCAAGGGGCTAAATGGATTCTTAAAAAATCAGTCAAATGTCCTTACATTCCGTATATAGCAAGATTGGAGACATCAAAGAGATATATGATAAGAACTATTCTCTGAAGATGCAATAAATAAGGTCATATCACTTAGATCTGGTATACACAAATTGAAGGTATCAAAGGATAAAAGGTTATCTTCATAATATCTAAATTGCAAGATCTAGGATGAGATAATATTCATTATATACTAAATGATGAACAAGATAAGAAATCCATTCCGTTCAACAACTTTTGATTTCTATGCAAGATAGAAAAAGGTCGGCTGAGGGCAAAAAGTATTCAGACATTTGCCGAAAGGAAAGAAGAACATAGCTAAGATTCAATGCCATGGGAATTATAGGAAAGATTGTCCTAAGTACAAAATGGGAAATAACAAGGATGATAGAGAAGAAGTCCATTTCACCAAAGAAGTGAAGGAAGCTGAAAGAGGAAAAGCATTAAACGCAAGAGATCGTGATAGGACAACTAGCACAAAATTCTATGGTAGTCAACTATGAAGTACATAGCTCTTGGTGAACTCACTTAAAGCTCAAGTAGAAAGGGAAGAATTCATCCAAGACAAGGCTCATCATACGTCTGCTAGATAGGGATATGCAAGATCCTCAAGATTCTCTGATGAAATCCTCATTGGAGGGTTCACCAATCTAGAAAGGAAGCAAGTGTTTCATCAGGAACTCCAACTTTTGGAATTCACGGGATGATGGTATGATGATATAAGAGATGAAGCATATCAAGGGGTTGAGGCTCTTTTAAATCAATGAAGCTGCTAATAGAAGCCTAGATGACCTAAAGGTAAATGAGGTATGTATGCTTGCATTCAATATTATAAATTCATGTTGTTTGTTTACAGGTAACATGGATCACTACTCGATTTTAGAAGCATGATCAAAGGAAAAGAATCTACTCCTATGAAAGGTTTCTAAAAGGCATGGATCACACTAAATGAAATCAACATAATATGACCTCATATGAAGTATGAGATAGTTGACTAAAATTGAGAAAATCTGAATGGAAGCTCCTGGGAATGAAATATGTGAATAAAGAAAGGAAGAGATCATAAGACTCTACAACCATGGAAGAAGGCATTCAACATCCAAGGCCAAGAAGATTTGGCTAGAAAATCTCTCAGAAAGACATGGAGACTCTGATGGAAGTCTGAAAAATATGGAGACCCTTGACAATGGATATCTTTGGGAGATGTGTCAACATGTATGCAGGATGTTGATGCAAACCGAAATATGTCATGATGAAAGACCATCAAAAAGGTAATTTTGGTTTAAGTGTTCATTTCATATTTTTGAACAAATATCTGGATGAGTTTATGTAGGTCTGCCAAGGGAAGAAACATGACATGAAGCAAGGCTAAATGAAGACTAATGGATCACTTTATGATGAAAGGAATAATGACATGACTGACCCATGGTTGAAAGTGATGTATGGTCTATGCCCTATGAAGAATCCACAAAATATGAAGACTCCTTGATAAATAAATTCATGACATCGAAGGAAGGATCTCTTCAAGCAGTTGGTTGAGGAGTTGTTGTATGTACCTAATTAAGAGGGAGTCTGAAAACAAGTTTCTTACTTGGAAGAAACTTGCAAATTCCTAATTCAAGAGGGAGTTTAGGAATTGATATGTTCTCCCTAATTGAGAGGGAGAGATAGACACATAATTATGGTCTTCACCTAGGAAAGACAAAATGGAGGGTTGGGTAAACATCTGGCATCATATTCTCTTTGAGGATGAGATAGGGCATCCAAGATAAGAGTAGTCATAGTGGACCAATATTATTTGAGAACTGGCTAACCAAAATGTGAATAGTCCAAAAGTAGGTCATACTCTGTGAAGACCCAGGTGGAGAATGTACCTTGAGAGACAATGATTATGGTGTCTATAAATCATTGGTCTCACCAACATTGTGCTCTGATCCTATGGATAGAGCTTTTAGTCAAGGCCTTGCTATGTGAAAATTTTGGTTAAATATGATGCTAGACATATGGATTATAAATCCGACTCTTATTATGAGAAATTCTTCAAATTAAGAATGACCATGTACCATTATGAATACCTCCCTAGTTAATTTTGAAGAAAGTGTAACTAGGTTTGGTCTTCATGACATTGTAATTATGATTCTAAAGAAAACGAATTTATCATTATGCCTTGCTGCATGGGTTTCACGAGAAAGAGGTTTATTTTATAGATGGCACCCTTTGAGAGCCTTAGGATTTATATTTAAAGGTCAAAGAGTCAAAGTCATGAATAAGGAGCTCTTCTTGAGCCTATATGTAATGTATACAAGTCTATAGAAAAGTCTAAATTCCATCCAAAGACAATCACAATCCTCTCAAAGAACGAAGCCAAAGAAACAAAGTAAATATAGTCATGTTGGCTTAAAAATGAAGACACAATAGTTCACTTGGTCGTGTTGGCTCAAATACAAGGTCAAACCACTATAAATAGGCATGTAAAGTTTAGAATTACAGTTCGATAATTTCAGATATCTCTGCAACTTCGGAGGTGCAGGAACTTAGATTCCTGATATCGTATGGGTACATTACTAAGTTTCTTCATATAACAGTAAGGATCAGACTTTAGATGGACAACCTTACAATAATCTTGAATGGGTGTCACTGAAATGGTTATTGTCTCAGCATAGGTAGAATGATAAGAGTTTGTCTCAGCATGCTAGCTAGTATCATGAAGGCCTTAGTAGAGGAAGAAAACACAATCACAAATTCTCGGCATAACCAGTGATGACAAGGATCTCAGGGATCCCACAATAGCATACACAGTCTCAGCATAAGTATGATAGAAGGATCTCATAGTGATTCACTTATCTCAACATACATTAAGGCACAATCATGATCCTGTCACAATCATGATCTTGTTCTTGATGGAGACATATTCATAAATGCTATGATCTCAGTGAAGGTATAGTTATGATGAGACTATCATGATATCGATGGATCTACATGCAACTCTCCAATACATATCACATTATGAAGATCTCATTGAGGAAGACCTCAATGAAGGTGCAATAATGGTGTTGAAGTAGTAATGAAGATCTCAGTGGTGCAGTAGTGATGGCCTCTATGGTGCAACAAAGATTGTGATCTCAGCAGTGACAAAGAAGAGGATTGGTGTCTTTGTCTTGGAGTCGCTTAATAGGTCAAGGGTCATGTTATTAGTATTCATCAATTGGAATCTCCATAAGAATAATTTCGTACAGGTTTTCCTCTCAAAGAGTGAGAGTTTTTGGCCCTAACAGAAAGCCAACATCATGTGTTCTTGTCTCTTTTGTTTTTGGTAACTATTTGATGAACTAAGCATACACACTCTAGTAATAAGTAAATATTGTACTAATAAGAAAAGTTAAAAGAACCTCACAAATAGTTATCATGAGAAGAAGAATCTTACAATCTCCATTTTCCCTAGATTCTTCAACATGGTATCAAAGCTAAGGTTCAGAAGTCAAAGGAAGGGTAGCAAAGAGACATACAAGGATCAGTCTTCAAGGGCATCAAAGCAAGTTGAAGCGTTTTGTCAAGATTGAAGGATCAAGTATACAACAAGAAGTCTACAACAACAAGAACTTGTGTCTCCATAAGCCATCATCAAAAGTCCACCGATACCCTCATCAAGATGTTTACAAAGCAAGGTAACTCAAAGGATCTCAAAATCAAAGAAACAAGTTGAAACCCTTGTTGGAAATACTGATGGGGGGGTGAATCAGTATTCATTTTCAATTTTTACTTATACCAGTTACAATTATATTTAGAACACAAAATAAGTAATTGGAATAAATTCTTTTATTAATATAATCTTTATAATAAATCAAGTACAATATATAGGGCTCCAACCCTTGATGAAGACACCAATCTTCAATTCCCCAGGCTCCAACCTATTGCCAAGTATCAACTTGGTATTTTGTGAGGCTCCAACTTCTAGGGCTCCGACCCTATCTTGTCAAGGCACAAACCTTGGATTTAGGAGCATCAACTCCAAGGACACCAATCCTTCCAATTCTAAGGCACCAACCCCAAGGGCTCCGACCCTACCTTCTCAAGGCACCAACCTTGGATTTAGGAGCACCAACTCCAAGGACACCAATCCTTCCAATTATGAGGCACCAACCCCAAGGGCTCCGAACCTATGCTATATATTGTCTAGATATGTTTGGTGGTAATTCTCTGCTCCAAAAATCTTCTTCATTGAATTTTGTCTATCTGCAACTTCATTGCTACATCAATAACAACTTGTATTCATATGAAGGAGTGTTCACAACTCTTCATATTGCCCAAACAGAGTCTGGAAAGTTACCTCATGATGATTTCAAATAGGCATCATGGTCTCCAATAATGTTTCCAAGATTTACTAAATCTTTCCAACAAGATATCTGTGCTAAAACTCAATGTACGCAAAAAAGAAATTCTATGTTTTCAAGCCTCTATTCTTATTGTCGCAGTAACTACTTTAGGAGTGATTTTCACGGTATCTTACTTCCAAGGAACAAACTCACAAATAATTCAACATTGGTGTTGTCTACTGCTCCCTTCAACTGATGACTGATTAAATCTTACTTTGTTAGTTCGAGGTCAAACATATCTTCACAAAAATACTATTCTTTAGGTTGAGGTCTATACTTCTTCTAATTCATCATAGGTCCAAGCCTTTCAAAGATTAACCCAATTAACAAAATTTCTCGACCTTCGGCTTCCTTCTTTCCTACTGGACCTTCAGCTTCCTTCCTTCCTGCTCGACCTTCGGCTTTCTCTATTTCTTCAAGTTCACGAGTTTTGAGTTGTTACTTCTTCTCCATGTTAGATGCACAAAATCCATTCCCTGAAGTGAAGCATTTCAACTAGTATATATATGAGTTTTTCCAATAACCAAAAGACACATTCATTGGGAGGAGAGGTCGATTTATGAGTTTGCACATTAAAATATTTTATCGGAGAGGCCTTTTTTTAATATTCATCCAAGGCTATACCCACATGGAGGTCCCAAATTATTCACAATCACAACCGCAAAATTATCACATCAATCATAATCACAACATTCATGAAAATCAGAGTTATTCCTTTAATCCTGCAATCATAATTTTCGGAGGTTTGCACATAACATAACGATTCCCCTATTGTGGATGGAGTAGATGTGATATGATCTTAAGTAGTTGATAATAAATCTGTTGGGTTCACAACCTTATCAGAATCGATGGTTTGACATCCTTAGAAACTAGCGATACTACGGATGCGATATTGTATAATTCATGTAATAGTGGTGCAGCGAGTCTGCAATATTATATCACAATCGGAGGTTTTACCATGACCTTTATGACTTGCAATATGAAAGTTCATACGACAGATGCGATATAGTATTAAAGTGTATTATAATGGAACCATCGGGTCCACAGTACATATCGCAATTGGAGCTTTACGGTGACATCCCGTTAAGACTTGTGATATGAAATTTCCGATGAGGCAGACGCGATATAACATAACAGTGTATTCTAATGGAGTGGTCGGGTTCGCATATCAAATCGCAATCGAGGGTTTTGTGTGGTGGCCTATAATAGAACCCGTTGATATGATATGTTAACTCCTTCGGTTTATGCACTGTGAAATTTCAAAAGGTTTCCACAGTTTATTCCTTCCTCAGATATTTCTCTTACTCTTGGCATATGCGATAGATCTGCTTTGTCTTGGCTTGTCGCTCCTGTGGCTTCTCTTCACTCCTATGACTTCCAATGCACTGCTCTGATAGCTCTTCTATGATGGCTTCTGATATCTTTCCTCCTCAGTTCAATTGTTTCTATTACATCTATATTCAATACTTGGATCCTCCATGAGCAGTATCATGATCAATGTGCATCAATGTGCAACCTCACATGTCACAGGAATTTGCCATCACAAAAATTGCCATATTGACATCAATGACAACCTAGATTAACAACCCTACCAAAAATCTTGATATACACTACTAAAGAAGGCAAAGCATATTGAAGAAGAAAAAGAATTGTCATCACCTTCAAGGTTATAAAAGAAAGGATCATTTCCTTACCCTAGTGTTGAAGCCCCGAAAATCAGGTCTACAACAAGGGGGATACCCACCCGGTCTGGACCTTGGTTAGCAGCTCCTTTTCCGTTTGGTATAGTGGGTCCGACTAGGGATATGGGACCAGTTTCCCAATTTATGTGTGTGTGTGTTGAGAATTGATATTTCCTTTCTAAAAGTTCCTAAGTGAAATGCTTTTATTCTAACTCTAATCTAATGACATGCAATTGTATTCTAATAAACAGAAATATCTAATTCTACACTAACCCAGGATGAAATCTTTCCGTTATGCAATCTAAATGATTTCAAATAACAATTGGTAATAAATATCATTCAACTGTTATGAGAAAATAATTCAATAGAGATAAACCACTTCGTATAAAAAGTTAGACAAAATAGTTGTGAAAAACATATCGCATAACAAGCTACTCATACATTAAGCATAAATAGCTATCACCGTACAGAAGTGCCAAATGATAACTCAAGCATTCACGCATCAATATATAAACAACTGAACATAAATATCACTTTAACACAAAGGCAGAAATAGTTAAGAGATAAAAGTACCATTTATAACTAGTTCTACTCATAAGCTTCAAGCGATAATGATTTATCTCTTCTTAATCCAACATCCACCAAGAGTACAGAAGTGCAACATCAGTAGCAGATATTAAATGCAGATATCAATAAATCATGTTCCATTCATTCATCCAAACCTCCTCGGAGGGTGCAAAAGTGCATGTTCTGAGGACAAGTTTTTGATAAATTTCAGGACCCTTCTCTAAATGCACGAGAAGGGTTTAAATACTACTAACTAAATCTAAAAAAAACTTATTACAAAAATGTAGGATACGGTTTAAATGATCGTCCTTTTTTCAGGCAAAAATAAAGCAAAATTAATACTAATATTGGATCTAAAACTAACAACTAACTATTTATGTATCTGCTCCTTGAAATCGCAAGCATTCAGCATTTGCTTAAGAAGAGTCAGCTAGCCGACTTCAGACTTTAACTATCCTACAAAAATGGAATCAGCAAGAGCTGGCACCATCTTCTTGGCAGAATTGATGATGCATTTGAGAGTCATACATTGGCTGTGTGGTTTTACCAAATACGCCCAGTAAGAATCCCAATTTAACTTAGTTAATATTTTGATTGATTTTGCCTTTTATTGAGCCTTTTGCCTCCAGCCTTTTTTCAGTTGTTGTACATATATACATACCATTTTGAAGAAATTTCTAACAATTGCCACTGGTTTTAGGATTCAAGTTTTACTTTTTACCTCTAGCGTTCTTTCCTACAAATTTCTGGGCTTACAGGTGACTAAGCAATTAGGGGCTTTCCTTTTCAAGAAGTTTTGCCCAGTGAGGAGCTAATCGCGCATCAGAAACTTCCTTTGTTTTTTGATCCAGGCTTCCTTGCTGCGATTTTTTGCCTCTTGCGTGCTTTCTATTAGCGGATATAAAGCTCAAATTTTTTGAAAATAATGATTCTGTAAGTTCTTGACCCTGAGTCTTAAATCATCTGTTTTTAATGTCAGCGTTGTCCAGTACCCATTTAACCATGTCTGTGTAGGGGAGAATTTTAGGCCTCGTCGCTATCCGGTGCAAGAACGAGCAAGCTAGATCTGTAACTGATGCCTCAGAAGACCCATGTGAGCCTGCGGTAGCTATAACCTCCATTATTTTGGGATTCTCTTCCTCAAGTAGATAATACATGTTTTCCCAAGTAGTAATACCAGCATCTCTATTACAGGTGGTGTCTGTATACAAGGGCGTCATTTCTTTGTCTTCAGAGCTCGGAGCTTTGCCTTTCTTCCCCATAATATCATGTATACTGCTTTGTATAGTTCTTTGTTCTTCGTTCCTACATTTTACATGTGAGGTGAGAGTAATGATAAGGAAAGGTGACGGGAAAGCTTTAAATGTTGAATACATATAAAATATACCACCTTACGTGAACTGACTCTTCGATAAGCATAAAACCATATTTCATTAACAACTGGCAACTAACTCATTAATTAGCATTAAAGCGCATAACCAAGTCTAGTTTATGGAGAAATTTTTCTCGAATAACGAGCCCGAAAGATCCATGATGAAGTGATTTTGTGATTTGCTTCGCAATATCATAGATCGTTGTATCGCATTATCGCTATATCGTTTTGCCGCTTTATCAGAATATCGCTTTGTCACTCTATCACAATATCGCAATATCACAATATCGCTGGAGCGTGGCATATGACAATTTATAGTTAATGTGTTTTTTGCAAGATGCGATTTTATAATATGCGCCATGCATATCGGCGGTTTGAGGTTTTTCGGCGTAAGTGATGTTTGAGGCATGCGATGAGATGAGATTTTTTAATATGTAGTCTCGAATCGCGATCTCGCAGTCTTAGAATTTAGCTTGTAAGGAGGTATCTTGTTATCCTTTTTGCGATGAGATATTTCTTAAGGAGTGATTTTATTTTACCTTATCATAAAACTTAAGCTTTTTAGATTTTTCAAGGGTATTTTCCTAAGTTTATGATGGTAAGTTTTATTGAAAAAGGAAATACAAGCACTAATTGATTTTTAAATTTTTTGACTAAGGGCCCCCACTTATTTAGTATTATTAGTAATACTAAATAAGAAGGGGGGTTGTTGTTGGCCACAACAATTGGCGATTCACTTGGAAAAACCAGTTATCTCTGTTTTTCTTTTGAATTTTCTAAACTTCCAAAACAAAAAAAAAATCCAGAAAATTAAACTTTATTATAGAAAGACAAAGTACATTATGCTTTTACCTATCAATTATATTTTGTTTCTTCTATTTTTAACTTTGATTATTTACTCCCTCAAGCTAGTCCTTGTATCTACATCAGTCACTACTTGGTTTATAAAGGTAAAAACAAAGCCTTATCTGTAAATCAGTTTTTAAGTATGCTCATTTGTTGTAGGTAGAGCCTCTGCTGCCAGCAGGCGTTTATAGCCTCGACAGGGTTACCTGTTACCCAGCAATGATCATGTATCCTACTTAGAGAAATAAACAATTTTCAAAGAGAAATCCATATCCACACTTATTGCTTTCATTTTCTTTTTATCCTTAAAGAACAATGTCTTGGTTTGATAGCCAATTTATGACAGAGTCATTCACTTGATTTATAACTTTGCTGAACAAGCTAGCTCGTGATGAGACCCCTTGTCTTTTGATTGTAACAATCTTGAGTCATTGCCCTGTTGTAGTATGCAGTATTGGCAAAGTCAGCAAGCTATAATATCTATGATCATGATAAGCAGGCTCGTGATAAGACCTCTTACTCTTTAAGTTAAAGTGTATCTTGGATTGTTCTCTGAACGTTGTAGTTTCCTAGGTGGGGAGGAAGTCATAGTTTCCTTAAGATATCTCTGGACGACAATGGTAGAGTTTTTGGAAAGAGATTTTCTACAGAGAATCTTCGTTTCGTTATTGATACCTTTCGTTGGACTGATATAAAACAATTTCCCACTAAAGGTCGTTTTTCATCAAAATTTACAAAGTTGAAACTAGTATCATTTTTAGGCCTAGAACCTTTAACTGTATCTTTCAATAATAACAATCAATTTTCTAAGAGAATTATATTTATACAAGTGAAAAACAAAATCTAAAAGAGAATTTGTGTCTTTTTCGTAAATCCCAAATGTAACCATTTACAATTGGTTATATTATGGAAATAAAAACTAATCTACAAAATAGAAGAATGATCTCCTATGGAAAATAATTTTTGAGTATCTGTCCGTTAACAGGTAAAGAATCTCTTTTTCTTGTTAAATCCTGTAACATAAAAGTGGACGGACCTATGACTTCTGTGGTTTGGAAAGGGCCAAGCCACATTCATTGAAATTTTGTATGTTTCCCTTTTTCCTCATGAGCCTTGTCCCATTTTAAAATTAGATCTCCCATCTGAAAGTCTTTTCTGGATATCATGTTTGAATCAAAAGAGGCTTTTACTAATGCTTGATGATGAGCTTGAGTTATTTTGGCCTGTTCTTGTTGTTCTTTTAACTTAATTATTTCCAACTGTCTTAGTTGTAAGGAAGAAGTTGGTGCTTCATCAATATATTGAACTAAGGCCAAAGAGGGAATTGCTAAATGAGTTGGAAGAACCACTTCTTTCCCATAAACTAAATTGAAGGGAGAAGTGTCGTTGGAGGCTTTCTGCGTTATTCGATCTGCCCATAAAGCATATATTAAAGACTTGTGCCAATTTTTGTGATTTTGGTCAATGGTTCGCTTAATAATTCTGATTAAGTTTTTATTTGTAGATTCAGCTAACCCATTCCCCTATGGGTAGTAATTGGCAGATTATTTAAGCTTGAAACCTCTTTTGAGTGCAAGTTCAGTCATTGCATTACCGGAAAAATATGATGCATTATCAAACATTAAAGCAGAAGGCAACCCAAACCTGGTGATTATGAACTAATCTATGAACTCGATGATATGTTCAGCATTAGCTGTCTTGACTGGAACTGCTTCTACCCATTTAGTAAAGTAATCTGTTGTTGTAAGGATATATCTATGTTGTTTAGAAGATTGAGGAACGATCTCACCTATTATGTCCAATCCCCATTGATCAAAAGGTTGTTCAATGTCTACTGGTTGCAACGGCAAGGATGGTTTCTTTTGTCTCCCAGTAGCGCTTTGACAAATTTGACATTTCCTCACGTAGTTATGTGAGTCTTTGAATAATGTGGGCCAGTAATAGCCTGCACATAATATTTTATGTGCAGTAGCGTCTCCAGCATAGTGTCCGCTTGCTGGCCCATCGTGGAGTTCCTGCAAGACTTTTTCAGCTTCATATTTCTCACGACATCTAAGGAGAACAGAATCATAATTTATTCTAAAAAGAACATCGTTCACAAGTTGATACTGTTTGGCTTTCAACCTTAGAGCTCTTTTCTTGGTATGATCGAGGTTTGAAGGAGCATATCCATCAGGGAAAATTTTAAGAACCCCCCCCTAAATTTACATTTATAATAAATGGGCGAAACTCCATGGTATATAGGAAAAATGGAAGGCGATTTTATCAATAATATGATATGTATATATAATCTTTTGGCGAATCTCTCACCAGGCATGGCGAATATTTTACTTAATTATAAAATCTTGTGTTTATTGAATACAAAAATGAAATCATTGCATTTCTTTAAAACATCTTTTGAAATCAAAATTACCGAAATTACATATCGATAATTTAGTGGGTGTAAGATAAAATTCACCTGTGCCATTCACAGAAAGCATGAGGAAAAACCTAATATTATATATAAAACCAAGAAAAATTCAAATTCATCACTTCTAGGGACCTCATAACCACCCTGCCAAT
>APFE030933065.1:126789-150267 GCA_000404065.3 Pinus taeda
TCAAGCGATAATGATTTATCTCTTCTTAATCCAACATCCACTAAGAGTACAGAAGTGCAACATCAGTAGTAGATATTAAATGCAGATATCTATAAATCCTGTTCCATTCATTCATCAAAACCTCCTCGGAGGGTGTAAAAGTGCATGTTCTAAGGACAAGTTTTGGACAAATTTCAG
Source organism: Pinus taeda (assembly GCA_000404065.3). Taxonomy (NCBI): domain Eukaryota; kingdom Viridiplantae; phylum Streptophyta; class Pinopsida; order Pinales; family Pinaceae; genus Pinus; species Pinus taeda. The sequence goes on from APFE030933065.1 coordinate 126,967, forward strand.
GACCCTTCTCTAAATGCATGAGAAGGGTTTAAATACTACTAACTAAATCTAAAAATAACTTATTACAACAATGTAGGATACAGTTTAAATGACCATCCTCATTTCAGGCAAAAATAAAGCAAAATTAATACTAATATTGAATCTAAAACTAAAACTAACAACTAACTATTTTTGTATCTGTTCCTTGAAATTGCAAGCGTTCAGCATTTGTTTGAGAAGAGTCAGTTGGCCGACTTCAGACTTCAACTATCCTGCGAAAACGGAATCGGCAAGAGCTGGCACCATCTTCCCGACAGAATTGATGATACATTTGAGAGTCATGCACTGACTGTGTGGTTTTACCAAATATGCGCAGTAAGAATCCCAATTCAACTTAGTTAATCTTTTGATTGATTCTGCCTTTTCTTGAGCCTTCTGTCTCCAGCCTGTTTGCAAATGCTAAGCATATATACATACTGTTTTGAAGATATTTCTGACAATTACCACTGGTTTTAGAATTCAAGTTTTACTTTTTTACCTCTAGCGTTCTTTCCTATAAATTTTTGGGCTTACAGGTGACTGAGCAATTAGAGGCTTTCCTTATTAAGAGGTTTTGCCTAGGCGCTAATCGTGCATCGGAAACTGCCTCCTTTTCTTGATCCGGGCTTCCCTGATGCGATTTTTTTTCCTCTTGCGCATTTTTTGTTAGCGGATATAAAGCTTAAATTTTGTGAAAATAATGATTCCGTAAGTTCTTGACCCTAAGTCTTAAATCGTCTGTTTTTGATGTCAGCGTTGTCCAGTACCCATTTAACCATGTCCGTGTATGGAAGAATTGTTGGCCTCTCCACTATCCGGTGAAAGAACGAGCAAGCTAGATCTGTAACTGATGCCTCAGAAGACCCATGTGAGTCTGCAGTAGCTGTAACCTCCATCCTTCTGGGATTCTCTTCCTCAAGTATACTGTACATGCCTTCCCAAGTGGTAATACTAGCATCTCTATTACAGGCGGTGTCTGTATACAAGGGCGTCATTTCTTTGTCTTCAGAACTCGGAGCTTTGCCTTTCTTTCCCATAATATCCTGAATACTGCTTTGTATAGTTCTCTATTCTTCGTTCCTACAGTTTACAAGTGAGGTGAGAATAATGATAAGGAAAAGGTGACGGGAAAGCTTTAAATGCCGAAGACATATAAAATATACCACCTTACATGAAATGGCTCTTCGATTAGCACAAAACCATATTTCATTAACAATTGGCAACTAACTCATTAATTAGCATTAAAGCGCATAACCAGGTCTTGGTTTATGGAAAATACTTTTTCGAACAACGAGCCCGAAAGATCTGCAATGAAGTGATTTTGCGATTTGCTTCGCAATATCGCAGATCGATGTGTTGCAAATCGCTATATCGCTCTATCGCAATATCGCTATGTCGCAATATCGCTGGAGCGTAGCATATGACAATCATCCGTTAATGTGTTCTCTGCAAAATGCGATTTGCGATATGTGCCATCGCATATCGGTGGTTTGAGGTTTTTCAACGTAAGTGATATTTGGGGCATGCGATGCGATATATGTTTTTAATATGTAGTCTCGCATCGCGATCTCACAATCTTAGAATTCGGCTTGTAAGGAGGTATCCATTATCCTTTTTGCGATGCGATATTTCTTAAGGAGTGATTTTATCCTACCTTACCATAGAACTTAAGTTTTAAAAAAAAAATTAAAGGTATTCTCCTAAGTTTATGAAGGTAAGTTTTTATTAAAAAAGGAAATACAGGCACTAATTGATTTTTAAATTTTTTGACTAAGGGCCCCCACTTATTTAGTATTAGTAATAACACTAAATAAGAAGGGGGCTTGTTGCTAGCCACAACACCTAGAAGAAGCTCATCCAAAGGAAGTAGCAAATCATCCTCATAAAAAGGGAGCAACCTTTTCCATTGAAGAAAATCTTTCCATCAAAGAGAAGATCATCCAAGAGGAAACTCCAATACATCTTCTCTTCACTTGTCATAAAGAGTTCATCTTCACTTGTCAAGTAAGTATCTTTTATTTTTATAATCAAGTTTGATTAAATGGCTTCATGACTACAAGGATATCTATGGATTGAATGGGTCATCAAAGGTCCTTGCATGGAATAAGGAGGATGTCACAATCATCATAGATGAGAGAAATCAATGAACATGTATCCTTTGAATTAATGGGAGGGAACTCTTAAAGTCCTGTCATCCCTATGTAGCAAGAAATGAGACATAAAAGAGATATATGAAATGCTAGAAGATATACCCTCTGAAATGAAGTTAAGAAGGTCATATCACTTAGACCTGATTGAAGGTATCAAAGGATGTAGGAATATCTTCATAAGATCTCAATTGGGAGAACAGGAGAGATGATAAGAAGATGATCATCATAAGAAAGGTAATAAATGTCCATAGACAAGGAAGGTTACCTCATTCAACAATTTTTGGTCTCTATACTAGATAAAGAAAGATAAGTTGATGGCAAAAGCATTGAAGGTTAAGGAACTCAAACATGTGCAGAAAGGAAAGGGAAGGTTGGTCCCCAAACAAAACAGAATTGTATAGCTAAGATTCAATGCTATGGAAAGATGATGACAAGAAGATCATATCACCAAAAATATGGAGGAAGCTGAAGAAAAGAGCCAAGGAAAGAGGGAGTAACAATGATTGAGATATTATCCCTCACAAAAGGGTCCTATCATAAGCTCCTAAATCTTGTATTATAGATATGACCATGATAATAAGATGCATTGTGGCATCATGGAAGCATTAGGAAAAAGAGTTCATGATATCACCATGGGAATAATGAAGGAAAAAATCCATGGTAGTCAAACTTGAAGGATATAGCTCTTGGGAACCTCATTGGACATTGCAGAAAAGGAAGAAGTCATCGAGGACAAGGATCGTCATACATCAAGAAGGAAACGTTTCCCAGATGGGGATATGCAAGATCCTTAAGGTTATCTGATGGAATATTTATTGAAGGGTTCACTAATCTAGAGAAGAAGCAAGTCTTTCATCAGGAACTCCAACTTATGGAATTAATGACATGAGATACGAAACAGATCAAGGGATTGAAGATCTTTTCAATCAAGGAAGCTACTCCAAGAAGCCTAGATGACCTAAAGGTAAAATGAGGTATGTATGCTTGTGTTTATTATTATAATGTCATGTCATATGGTTGTAGGTAACATGAATCATTACTTCTATCTTGGGAAGAATGATCAAGAGAAAAAGGATCTCCTCCTTTGAAAGGATAAAGGAAGGCATAAAGTCACACTAAGATGAAATCAACATAATATGTCGTCATGTGAAGTATGAGGTGGTTGACTATAGTTAAGAAACTCTTATTAAAATCACCTGGGAATGGAATGTGTGGAGAAGGAAGAGATCATGAGATATGAAAACCTAATGAAGGTAATCAACCTCCAAAAGATCAAGAAGAATTGACTAGAAAATCTCCCATAAAGATATGAAGAATCTGATGAAAAAGATGAAGACCCTTGAAAATGGATATCTTTGGGAGACATGTCAACATGTATGCTGGATGTTGATACCTAAATAAAGATGTCATGATGAAGATCCATCTCGTAAGGTATGATTTTATGTAACATGATGTTTTGATTTCTTGAATAATATCTGGATAATGCAGGGCTACTCAAATAAGATTTGTATATACAAGTACAACTAGAATTCATGTGGTGGATAGAAGAAGCATGATGACAAAGTAGCCATATGACGAAGGTTCTGGATATGAAGAAGGCCACTTTCCATGAAGAAAGGAATGACATGACAAACGAAGGAGGAAAATGATTGATGGTTGTGGCCCTACAAGGAAGAAGCTCAACTGAATTTCATGACATCAAGAAGATAAGTTGATCAAGCAGTTGAAGGACCCATGAAGAAGAAGTTGTTGATCTATAGAAGAAACCCTAGCTAAGAGGAAGCTCTGAAAATTCCCTGATTAAGAGGGAGCTTGGATTAGATCACCCCTGATTAAAAAGGAGTGACAATTGTGCTTTTCTATTTCATGTGTCATGCACTAGACTAGGATTAACAATCATAAGTCTAGGTGAAGGCCATGAAGAGAAATGTAAAGTCATGATTTCCTCCATAGTTGATAGGGAGAGATAGACACAACATTATTGGCTTCACTTTGGAATAAAGAATGGAGGATTGGGTAATCATCTAGCATCTGATGCTCTTTGAGGATGTGTAGGGCATCCAAGACAAGAGTAGGCACGAGGACTAATATTCTTTGAGGGCTAGGTACCCAAGATAAGAATAGTCCTAGAAGGTCATACTAAGTGAAAACTCGGGTGGGTATGTACCTTGAGAGACAACGATGAAGGTGTCTATAGTCATTAGTCTCACCAGCATTGTGCTCTGATCTGATGAGAGATAGAGCTGTCAGTCAAGGCCTTGTTGTGGAAACAATGTTGGTTACTATGATGCTATACAGATGGGTTACCAATTCGATTCTTCTTGTGAGAAATTATTCAGATTGAGAATTACCAAGTACCATCATGAATACCTCCCTAGTTAAGAGGGAGTGTTGAAGAAAGTGTAACTAGGTTTGGTATTCAGGACATTGTAATTATCATTCTAAAGAAAATGAATTTATCATTATGCCTTGTTGCATGGGTTTCATGAGCAAGAGGTTTATTTTATAGATGGCTCCCATTGAGAGCCTTAGGATTTATATTTAAAGGTCAAAGAGTCAAATTCATGAATAAGGATCTCTCCTCGAGCCTATATCTAATGTATACAAGTCTATAGAAAAGTCTAAATTCCCTCCAAAGAAAACCACAATCCTTTCAAAGAAGGCAGCCAACAAAATGAAGTAAATACAGTGTTTTCAGCTCAAAAATGAAGACACAAATGTTCACTTGGTCATGTCGGCTCAAATACAAGGTCAAACCACTATAAATAGGCGTTTAAAGTTCAAAATTATAGTCAGACAATTTCATATATCTCTCCAACTTCAGAGGTGTAGGAACTCAAGTTCCTTTGTGATCTCGGATGGGTACAAGACTGAGTTTCTTCATGTAACAGTAAGGATCAGATGTCGGATGTACAACCTCACAATAATCTCGGATGGGTGCCACGTAAATGGTTACAGTCTCGACATAGGTAGAATGATAAGAGTTTGTCTCAGCATGCTAGACAATATCATGAAGACCTCAATATAGGAAGAAAGCGCAGACATAAAATTTCAGCATAACCAGTGATAACAAGGATCTCAGGTATCCCATAGTAGCTTACAAATTCTCTACATAAGTATGATATAAGGATATCACGGTGATTCACTTATCTTGACATACATTAAGGTGCAGTCATGATCCTATCACAGTCATGATCTCGTTCTTGATGGAGACATAGTCATAAAGGCTATGATCTCAATGAAGGTATAATTATGATGAGACTACCATGATATCAGTGGATCTACATGCAAATCTCCTATACATATCACATTATGAAGATCCCGTTGATGAAGACCTCAGTGAAGGTGCAGTGATGGTGTTGAAGTAGTAATAAAGACCTTAGTGGTGCAGTAGTGATGGCCTCTATAGTGCAACAAATATGATGATCTCATCAGTGGCAAATAAGAGGATTGGTGTCTTGGCCTTGGAGTGGCTTAATAGGTCAAAGGTCACGGTGTTGGTATTTGTCAATTGGAATCTCTATAAGAAGAATTTTGTGCAGGTTTTCCTCTCAAAGAGTGAGAGGTTTTGGCCCTAGCAAAAAGCGAACATTGTGTGTTCTTATCTCTTTTGTTTTTGGTAACTATTTGATGAACTAAAAAGACACACTATAATAATAAGCAAATATTTTACTAATAATAAAAGTTAAAAGAACCTCACAAATAGTTATAATGAGAAGAAGAATCTTACAAACTCCATTTTCCCTAGATTCTTCAACAGTTAAGAGGGAGTGTTGAAAAGTATAACTAGGTTCGGTCTTCATAATGACATGTAATTGTGCTTTTTGTAAATGATGTAAAGAAAAAAATAAAATTATTATTGGATTGCTTCATGGGTTTCATGAGCAAGAGATTTTATTGTAGATGGCTCACATTATGAGCCTTTAGGAATTGTAAAAAAGAATTAATGTCATGTATGAAGATCTCTCCTTGAGCATGTGTCAAATGTATATGAGTCTAAAAAACCTTCCAATGAAAAGCACAAGTCCCTCTCTTCAAGTCGACCTCTAGACGAAGTGAAGATCTCATGTCGACCTTACCATATGGAGACACATCTATTCACATTCACATGTTGACTTATTTATAGGACAAACAATTATAAATATGTGTGAAGGGTCCTCACATTAGGACAGTGAGTAAGTTCAGATATCTCTAAGTTTTTCGGAGGACAAGCACATAAGTAAGTTCAGATAATTATGCAGAGAATGTTTCGGTGATGGAGCTTAGATAAAGGTACAAAATTGTAGTAGATAAACCCCGTACTGTCTCACAGTCAAGGGTGAAACTCTATCTCGATACAACAAGGAGAAAATTCAGTGAGACTACAATAATCAAGGTTCAGTATAATCACAAGAAGTATCTCTCTATGTTTTGGTGTAATTGCAGAGTTCGTTTTCCAAATTGAAGCATATAATCTATAAAATATTTTGGTGATATCACGGTTTCATCCCTTCACTATCTCAGTGCTATACCACAATGATGATCTCATTATAATATATGTCTTACAACAAAGAGGATTCAGTACTAACACAGGAAGAAGATCACTAGTATGTGACAAGGTATCGGTACCATCACTTGTAGAAGGTCTAGATGTGAAGAAGATCGAAGTGGAAGAGGATCAAAGAAGAAAGCTAACTGTCAAGAGAACTTATGTCTTGGTCTTGAAGAGGTTACAAGTCAAGGGTATTGGTCTTGGTACTTGTCAATTGGAATCTCTATAAGAAGAATTTGTGCAGTTTTTCCTCTTAAAGAGTGAGAGGTTTTGGCACTGACTCATAGCCTATATTCTATGTCTGTTTTCTATTTATGTTCATGCATTGGTAGTTGTTTGTTGAAGAAGAACACTAATAACTTAAGAAACAAGAAGATAATAATCTAATGAAATGAAAGATATTCACAAACAGTTACTAATCAAAGAGAAATCGCCTAACTAATGGTGCCCTAGATTATCAACATGGTATCAGAGCCAAGGTAACAGTTAAGGAAGGGAATCTCATCAAAGAGATACTCAAGGATTAGATTTCAAGAATGGCATCAAAGCAAGTCAAAGGATATCAAAGTGAAAGTTCAAATATCTACATTGAATAATCAAACCTTAGATCAAAGAAGAAATCTTACTTCAAAAGAATTTTTGGGATCATCAATCAAATATTTAAGGCCAAAGCCTTATTTCTACTAAAGGTGAATAGATCTACAAATCAAGGCAACTAGAATACTACAACAGAAAAAGTATTGCATCCTCTACTCATTCTCAAAAGACCACAAAGACCCTTATCAACTTGAAAAGATCTACAATGCAATGCAACACAAAGCATAGACATCCCAAAGAATCATTTCTAACCTGCACTCATTCACCACCGAGGAAGTCGAAGTATCTTGAAGGCTAAAAGGCATTATCATCATCTTCAAAAGATATGAGGCAAGTTCCCTCTTATTGAAGCAAGGATCCCCTCTGTATACTTAAAGAAGATCATCCGAGGAAGCATCAAGAGATCCTCATCAAATCAACATTATCAAAGGAGAGATAGATCAATGGCGTTGTCATCATAAAAAGGAGGAAATTTCCTTTTATTGAAGAAGGGAGTTCTTTTGGAAGAATACCATTCAAGAAGGACACTAATACATCTTTATCGATCATCATCAACAAAGAAATCAAGTTGAAGATTTCATCAAGTAAGTATCTTTATTCTATAATCAAAATCTGTTAAAATGACTTCGTCTTGCAAGGAGAACTATAAACTAGTTGGGTCATCGAAATTCCTTGTATGGAAAAGTTAGATAGACTTAGTCCTCGAAGAAAGTGAAGTCATTGATCATATCAATAAAAAAGTCTCCAAACTATCTGAAGGTCAAACATTATCTGATTACATGGAAAGGGATCAAGGGACTAAAATGATTCATATAAAATCAGTGAACTGTCCCCTCATTCCCTATATAGCAAGATTGGAGACATAAAAGAGATATATGATAAGAACTATTCTTTGAAGATGCAATAAAAAACGTCATATCACTTAGATCTGATCTACACAAATTGAAGGTATCAAAGGATAAAATGTTATCTTCATAAGATCTAAATTGAAAGATCTGGAATGGGATAATATTCATTATATACTAATTGATGAACAAGATAAGAAAACCTTTCCATTCAACAACTTGTGATTTCTATGCAAGATAGAAAAAGGCAGGTTGAGGGAAAAAGGTATTAAGAGATTTGTCGAAAGGAAAGAAGAACATAGCTAAGATTCAATGCCATGGGCATTATAGGAAAGATTTTCCTGAGTACAAAAAGGGAAATAGCAAGGATGATAAAGAAGTCTATTTCACCAAAGAAGTGAAGGAAAATGAAAGAGGAAAAACCTTAAGAGAAAGAGCTCATGACATGACAACTAAACAAAACTCTATGGCAGTCAACTATGAAGTACATAGCTCTTGTTGACCTCATTTAAAGCTCAAGTAGAAAGGGAAGAAGTCATCCAATACAAGTCTCATCATACGTATGATGGATAGAGATATGCAAGATCCTCAAGATTCTCTGATGGAATCCTAATCAGAGGATTCACCAATCTAGAAAGGAACCAAGTGTTTCATCAAGAAATCCAATTTCATGGGATGATGGTATGATGATATAAGAGATGAAGAAGATCAAGGGGTTGAAGCTCTTTCCAATCAAGGAAGTTGTTGAAAGAAGCCTAGTTGAACTAAAGGTAAATGACATATGTATGCTTGTATTCAATATTATAAAGTCATGTTGTATGGTTGCAGGTAACACGGATCACTACTCAATTTGAGAATCATGATCAAAGGAAAGTAATCTCCTCCTATGAAAGGTTTCTGCAAGGCATGTATCACACTAGATGAAATCAACATAATATGTCCTCATGTGAAGTATGAGGTAGTTGACTACAATTGAGAAACTTTGAATGGAAGCTCCTGGGAATGAAATATGTGAAGAAAGAAAGGCAAATATCATAAGACTATGCAACCATGGAAGAAGGCATTCAACGTCCAAGACCAATAAGATTTGATTAGAAAATCTCTTGGAAAGATATGGAGACTCTGATGGAAGTCTGGAATAGATGGAGAAGTATGGAACAAATGGAGATCCTTGACAATGGATATCTTTGGGAGATATGTCAACATGTATGCAAGATGCTGATGCAAACTAGAAGATGTCATGATGAAAGACAATCACAAAGGTAATTTTGATTTAAGTGTTCATTTCTTATTTTTGAAGAAATATTTGGATGAGTTTATCAAGTCTGCCAAGGGAAGAAGCATGACATGAAGCAAGGCCAAATGATGACTAATGGATCACTTTATGATGAAAGGAATAATGACATGACTGACCCGTGGATGAAAGTGATGGATGGTCTATTCCCTATGAAGAAGCCACAAAAGATGAAGAATCCTTGAAAAAGAAATTCATGACATCGAAGGAAGGATCTCTTTAGATAGATGGTTGAGGAGCTATTGTAGGTCCCTAATTAAGAGGGAGCCTGAAAACATGTTTCTTACTTTGGAAGAAACTTGGAAATTCCCTAGCCAAGAGGGAGTTTAGGAATTGTTATGTTCTCCCTAATTGAGAGGGAGAGATGGACACATCATTTTGGTCTTCACTTGGTAAGACAAGATGGATGATTGGGTAAACATCTAGAATCTAATGCTCTTTGAGGATGAGATAGGGCATCCAATATAAGAATAGTCATAGTGGACCGCTATTATTTAAGGATTGGCTACCTAAGAGAATAATAGTCCAAAAGTAGGTCATACTCTATGATCACCCAGGTGGAGTATGTACCTTGAGAGACAATGATTATGGTGTCTAGAAATCATTGGTATTGCCATCATTGTGCTATGATCATGTGGATAGAGCTTTTATTCAAGGCCTTGCTATGTGACAGTGATGGTTAAATATGATGCTAGACAGATGGGTTACCAATCTGACTCTTCTTATGAGAAATTCTTCGGATTTAACATAAACGAGTACCATTATGAATACCTCCCTAGTTAAGAGGGAGCGTTGAAAAGTGTAACTAGGTTCAGTCTTCATGATGACATGTAATTGTGATTTTGGTAAATGATGTAAAGAAGAAAATAAAATTATTATTGTCTTGCTTCATGGGTTTCATGAGCAAGAGATTTTATTTTAGACGACTCCCGTTGTGAGCCTTTAGGAATTGTAAAAATTAATTAATGGCATGTATGAAGAGCTCTTCTTGAGAATGTGTCAAATATATACGAGTCTATAAATCCCTCCAATGACAAGCACAAATCCCTCTCTTCAAGTCGTCCTCTAGACGAAGTGAAGATCTCATGTCAGCCTTACGTTATGGATACATGTCTATTCATATTCACATGTCGACATATTAAAGGAAAAAAAACTATAAATATGTTTGAAGGGTCCTCATAATTAGGACACTGAATAAGTTAGGATATCTCTGAATTTTTCATAGGACAAGAACATAATTAAGTTTAGATAAGTATGCAGAGAATGTTTCGGTGAAGGAGATCAGATAAAGTTAAGAAATTACAGTAGTTAAAATTGCTATTGTCTCATAGTCAAGGGAGAAACTCTATCTTGGTACAACCAAAATAAAATTCAGTGAGACTACAGTAATCAAGGTTCGGTATAATCACAAGAAGTGTCTCTCTCTGTTTCAATGTAATTTCAAAGGTCATATTCTAGATTGAAGCAGAGAAACTAGACAAGATTTCAGTGATATCATAGTGACATCCCCTCACAATCTCGGTGCTATACCACAATGATGATCTCGGTATAATCTCTATCTTACAGCAAAGAGGACATAGTGCTAATAGAAGAAGAAGATCACTATTATGTGGCAAGGTCTCGATACTATCACATTTAGAAGGTCTAGATGCGAAGAAGATCGAAGTGGAAGAGGATCGAAGAAGAAGGCTGACTGTCAAGAGAACTTGTGTCTTGGTCTTAGAGAGGCTACTAGGTCAAGGTTCTTGGTCTTGGTATTCGTCAACTGGAATCTCTATAAGAAGAATTTGTGTGGGTTTTCCTCTCAAAGAGTGAGAGGTTTTGGCCCTAGATCATAACCTACATTCTGTGTCTTTTTTCTAATTACGTTCATTTCATTGGTAGCTATTTGATGAAGAACAAAAATAATAACTTAAGAACCAAGAAGATCCTAATATAATGAAATGAAAGATGCTCACAAACAATTACTAAACCAAGAGAAATCACCTAACTAATGATGCCCTATATTTCTCAACACCATGAGACCATGGGGATTCCTAAATTGAAACATCCTCCTGTAGTGCTCCTTTCATCTTTCTCATTGCATCCCTAGTCAGGATTTTTATATCCAATTAGTTGAACATCAATCCTTCTATCATACTTCATGAAATAGTGGATGGTTCCTCGTAGATATCTTAAAATATTTTTTGCTGCTATCCAATGATCATGCTTCGAATCCACTTGGAATTGACTGAGAAAATTTAATGCAAAGCATATGTTTGGTCGAGTATTCACCAAGTACATTAGTGAGCCAGTTAGTTGTCTATACTTGGAAGGATCTACTGGGATCGATTTAGAATTCAGCCTTTTCAATTTTGTGATCATTGGATTTGTCATTGGCTTGCAATCCATCATGTCAAAACTCATCTGGTCCTTTCCAGACTTCTACTCAATAGTAATGCATCAGCCCTAGATCCTTCTTGTCAAATTTTGCTGCTAATTTCTTCTTACATTCTTCAATTTGGCCTTCTACACATGTCAAGAGAAGACCATATACATACAAAAAATTGATTACCAGTTCACCCTTCACAACCTTAATATAAAGGTTTGAATCAACATAACTCTTCGTGAAGCCTAACCTATGAAGGTATGCATCCATTCTAGCATACCATGCCCTTTGTGCTTATTTGAGGCCATACAATGCCTTTTTCGATATGAACATATGAATTTCTATCTTTAACTTCAAATCCTAAGGGTTTCTCTATATAGACTTCCTCATCAATTGTGTCATTCAGAAATACAGTTTTAACATCCATTTGGTGGATGTTCAATCCCATCAATGTTGCCAAAAAGACCAACAAACTTATAGTTGTATACCTTTATGTCGGAGAAAATGTCTCTTCATAGTCAATGCCTTCAAGTTGAGAGAAACCCCTAGCCACAAATCTTGTCGTATACTTGTCAATACTTCCATCTGTTGCATGTTTGATCATATAGATCCATTTGGAAGTTACCACAGATTTGTCATTCGGCCTAGGAACAATTTCCAAAACTCCATTCTTCATTATAGATCAATATTATTCATTCATGGCATCCTTCCATTCTTGATGATTGACAGATTCTTCAAAAGCGAATGGCTTCGCTTCTATTAGTTTTTTCATTTAGGCTGCATATCCAGAATATTGTTTGGGTTTCTTGATTTCCCTGAACGAGCCTTGAGTTTCTCCATGACCTTCTGAATCACGTAGTGTTAACTTCAATCAATTAGGTCTCTTTCTTGATTAAGGGATGACCACAGGTTGAATAGGTTCATTGGGACCTTGATCTTCATGGTGAGATTCTTCTTCTTCCCTACCAACTTCCTCTTCAAATACTGGAAGTTCTTCATCATATGAGTCCATGGGAAGTTCCTTTTATTTCTTGAATGCAATAATTTCATTAAATACAACATCTCAATTGACTTCTATATGGTGTCATTCATTTATGTATATTCTATAGGGCTTAGAGGAGTTGTTGTAGCCAACAAATGTTCCTCTCATGCCTGATGGATCCAACTTCTTTCTTTTGTCCTTTGGTATATGAATATATATAGGACAACCAAAGGTTCGTAGATGATATACAATTGGTTTCTTCCCAGTGAATACTTCTTTGGGAATTGTCTTATCCAATGACCTGTGGGGACTTCGATTTTGAATATATACAATTTTCTTCATGGCCTTTCCCTACAGAAATTTTGGTAGATCTTAATCATGCAACATTGCTTTTACACTTTCTTCATGGACCGGTTCTTTCACTCTACAACTCCATTTTGTTCCAGATTATATGGGACTATAAGCTCCCTTTTAATCCCAGATTCCTTACAGAAAGCTATAATTTCCTTGGATGTATTCTGTCCTCCATTATCGAATCTTATTAGCTTGATTTCCCTTTTTGTAAGGTTTTCTACTTCAACTTTGAATTCTTGAAATTTTGTAAATAATTCATCCTTGAATTTCATCAAGTAAACCCAGGTTTTCCTTGAATCATCATCTGTAAATGTGACATAATATAGATTACCTCCATGTGATTTTGGAGTCATAGGACCCCAAACATCCGAATGAATAAGATCCAAGATTTCTTTTGACCGTGAAGCACTACTTCTAAATGGTCTCTTGGTATTCTTACCCAATGCACATCCTTTGCATATTCCTTCATGATATTCTTTCAATTCGGGGATTCATTCTACTATAGAACTCAGAGTTGGGAGGATTTTGAAATGAAGATGGCCAAACCTTCTATGCCATAGTTTACATGGGTTGATTTCAATGTGAACCAAAGCTTTTGCAAGAGGAGATATCAACCTGTAAATCCTTCCTTCACGCATACCAATTACTCTAACATTCTCTATGATTGGGTTTTTGCTCCATACTACAACTCTTCCATCAATGAAAGCTACTCTATCACCCTTATCTTCTAGAATTGAAATAGAAAGTAAGTTCTTATGCAAACCTGGAACAAATAGGATGTTGTTGAGATGAATGTTGCTTCCATTTTCCAACTCTATAGATGTAGATCCAATTCATCTTACATGATAACTCTTATTATCTCCAAGTTCCACTAAGTAATAATATTTTCCCTTTGATAATGTCTTCAGTTGTTTGTGATGACCAGTCATGTGTCTAGATGCACCACTGTCGATTACCCAAATATTCTCGTCTTGGAATGTGCCAGTGAGTGCTGAGAAGAGTCCTTCATCCTTTGTCTTGGTTCCTTCCTTCTTTGTAGTGAATAAAAGGTTCCATGCTTCCTTGATTCCTCCCTTGAGATGGCTTGCTACCTTTAACACTTCTTGAGGAACTTCCTCAATGCAATATAGATATTCACAATTCCCTTAGTCAACCTTAGCTCTGAAACCATGTTGATAAATCTAAAGGGCAAGGATTATAGATATTTATATTTACTTGATAACTGATTGTGATGTCTTTTTAATTATTATGTTTGTTACTTATTATTGTGTGTTTGCATCATCAAATAAATACCAACACAAGAAGAAAAAGAACACAAAATATAGGTTGCAAGCCAGGGCCAAAACCTCTCCACTTGAAAGGAAACCCCACAAATCTATTCTTTTCCTTATAGATTTGTTCAATTGAAAAATTCCAAGACCTTAAGACTAAATTTAAAACCCTCCAAGACCAAGACCAACATATCTAGAAGATGTGCTAACCTTGATCCTGTCAAATCTAGTCAAATCTCTTCTAGTAGCACTTCTTCGAGCTCCAGCTGTAGAAATTCCAGCCTCCACTGCAGATCTGAAATTTCACCCCCCCAATAGTTATTGTTGCCACACATGTGAGCTTCGATTTGCCTTTTGAGCCTTCCTTTAACCTTCACTTTCCTTTCCATCACTTTAGGAGAATTAGGATTACCCTTGGTGACTTTTTCTTGACCTACTTGTCTTCTTTTCTCTAAGATTGAACTTGTAGATAGAAACCTTAGGTCTTTTTGCAAAAACCCTAGTTCTCCATAACACGTGTGAGAGAGAAATAACCCAATAAAATATCTTCTTCATCCTCTTCCTTCTTTTCTACCTTCTTCTTCCTTCTTATTTGCTAGAATGGGAGATGAGTCAATGTGTCCCAAGGAGGATGACTTCCCTCCTATATATATAGGATCTTCAAGGTGGACATGGTTCTTTCTTTTGGGCCGACTTGCCAGCTACCATGCCAACTTGGTGTTGAAGGGTATTTGTACACTTTTTAAGAAAAAAAAAAATTCTTTACAAGTTACAATGTGCTCGATTGGGTCTTCAACTTATGAAAATGAATCTTTTGACTTCTTGACCTGGGAAAAACCCTAGAAGCACTCAATGGGTGCTTGACCTGTTAGAGTCAGTATTTGCATACTGCCATTAGTGATCGAAAATCCTCTTTTCATATCATTTTAAGGGTCCCACTTAGGAATTTTTATCATTCCACTAGGTCATGCAAAAAATTAGTCACTGATGGTAGTCCTAGTTCAAAAACATCACTCTTCCCTAAATATGATTACTTTGCTGGCATAGTTTCATATCTTGTTGACCGTACATCATTCATAAATTTATTTTTATCATGCCATTTGTATCAATCATGACAGTTATTTTCATCATAGTTATAACCATTCAAAGTCTAGATTAGGTCTTAGGGTTTCCAACGTCCACTAAAACACCATCTCCTGCATAAAAGACCCACAAGTGAGGGAGTAAGAATAAACAAGATTTCATCAGCAAAATAGTTTGTAATTTGAATATTCAAGCAAAAATGTAATTTTCTGGTTTTAATATGTAATAATTCTCATGGTTCCAAGTGTTGTAAATTCAAAGTTACATCATCCAAAAGGAAGAGTTTCAAGGTCATTATGTTTCCAAATCCACCAAGAAGATCAAATCAAAAGATCAAGTCCAAAGGTAAATTGTAAAACACAAGTCATGTTTGAGAAAGAAAAAGTGGGTCCCAAGACTAATTTTGAAAATTTAAACAAGGTATAAAGGCCATAAAAGGCCAAGGGCAGGCTCATTTGCACTCTTACCCATCTATATATCACTTACCTACACTCCATCTACCTCCCTTGACCTTTTCCCATGCCCATTCCTCTCATTTCCCTCTCCTAGGGTTTTGAGGACATTTTTCTTGGTTTCATGACCTTCGTGGTTAAATCATCAACAAAATTTGTATCCTGATGCTCTTACACCTTCCCCTATACTTAATATACCTTCCTAAACACTTTCCATCACTCCTATCCCTCAAAATCATCATTTTTCTACAAACACTAGCTTATTGCTACGCTTTTGACACTTTTCTAGACTAAGCCTGTGTTTTTCCCTTTTGGACCCCTTCCCCTCACTCAATCCTTGAAATTACAGTTTCCCTTCCTAACCTCCCTCCCTACCTCCCAAAATTTTTCTAAGAATTTAGAAGCCCCCTATCCCCTTTATTTCCCTTCATTCCTATAAATTTTTACAAATCCCCTGTTTTCCCTTCACTAAACCCTAATTTCCTCTCTCACTGAGCTAGGGTTTGCTATGGAATCAAAGATATCTGAGAAGAGGAGGCATAAATGATATCATAAGGTATGAGGCCATTTCATATCATCAACATCATGTCTCCATCATTTGTCAAGAAGTCATTCCAAGGGACAAGTCATTCACCACACATAAGGGTCGTTTTTTCTTCAAACTATGTTTCAAACTAAACAGGGATGAATTGGAAAAAGTGAGAGAGGTTTTTGTTCATAATAGAGCAAGGATTAAAAAAATACTTCACTCTTTACACAAGTTTCATGGTTTTAGATAAATGTCAAAAATACAGTTGCTACAAGAGAGTTGTTGCACTTCTGGAGTGACTTTGGAAAAGTCACTTTTTCTTCTATCTGGAGTATCCAAGTGACTTTATTGATGAGTCAAATGATAACTAGACATAAATATATTTCCAATGAGCTATCATGCACTCAATTTGGAGTTGAGGAAGACCTCCAAAAGTTTCCTGCAAGAGAACACTTCATTTTTGCAACCTCATTTTGCACTTTTTGACCAATCTTGGGATAATTGACTTTTAAGGGGCTATAATTGATCATTTTCAATGCTTTATAGGTCCATTGTGTAGCCAAGAGAGATAACTTTCATACGAGCTATCATGGGCTCAATTTTGATACCGGGAAAGCCTCTAGAAGTGGCCTGTAAAAATCACTGCGCATAGAGCTGGGGCGTTGCGCATAGAGGAGGGAGCGCTACACATACAGACAGAGCGTTGCACATAGATCTTGTGTGCCAGTGAAATTTTGCATGGTGTTGTGCATACAACCAAAGTTTTGTGCACCTATAAAAGGCACTATGCATGGGGCCAACAAACACCAAGACTACCCTAACAACCATCTAAATTGCTCTTTTGCTACCAAAACCCTCTAAGCAAGTAAGTACACTTCTTGAACCATCCTCCTAGCACTCATTTCACGATTTTGAAGTTTGTTTGCTATTTAAATTTTCAAACCCTAGGTTGTCTAAAAACCCTCCCTGCTTACCATATCCCTTATTCCCACATGTTGTTGTCAAATCCCTCCACCTATCCCCTAAACCCTAATCCCCAAAACAAAATCCCTACACCTGTCCCATATACCCTAATCCCCAAAACAAAATCCTTAAGCCCCTATTTACTAAACATTCCCTACCAAAAAATACCCTCCTTCTCACTCTCACATCATACATATCTCATCCTACATCACACAAACTCCTCTCCCCTTCCCCTATCCCTTTTCACCATAACACCCACTTCCTGATTACCTTCTCGAGGGATTCTAAAGCTTAAAACTCAAAAACATGGATAAAGAGGATAAAGATTATAATGAGAAAGATAAAATCACTTAGGCTGCCTTGAAAGCAAAGTATGCCAAAATCAGGAAGCTTGAGACCAATTTACAAAGGGCCAAATATATCATCTCCTTTTATGAGCAAGAGATCAAGCAGCTAGAGGTCAAGCAGGAATTGATGCAAACCAAGTACATCAAGGCAAATAGGGAGGCTGAGAAGTCCAAGTTTTAGCTTAATGAGGCTTATGGAGATTATGGAGAGCCGGATGATGAACAGGGACAGAGAAAAAGACCCGGAACAAGATTTGTAACATAAGAGTCAAGCAAATGAAGACAAGGTTGAAACAAGCACTCAAAGGCAAAAAGGAGGGTGATAGGCTTAGGTTGCTTGCTGAAGCTTCCTTGGCTGACCCAGAAACTTGATGGTGGTGGTCTCCCACAAATTTTGAGCAATTTTCTAGAATTTTTTCATTTTTGAAGAATTTAGCAATTTTTGATGCAAAAATTTTGGCTCTATGCACAGCGCCACTGGCGCTGTGCTTTTCTTAGGGGCATCCAATGAGAAAATGGTCAGCATTTTGGATTCACAATTATGAGTACATGCACCCTGTGAATTTTCTAAGATTTTGGAGCAAAATTGGTCAACCAAAAGGTCCAAAAACACTTAAAAATGACATTTTTGCCTTCTTTTTGACACACATAAGAAGTGTTGGGAGAATCAGTTTTTGAGGGATCAAATGAACTCCAAATGAAAACATTCAAGATTTTCTGGAAACTAGACTTGAAGAGGTTTCCAATGAGCTATCATGAGCTCAATTTGGACACTAGGAATACCTCCAAAATGGTCCTGCAAAAAGCGTTGTGCATAGAGCTTGGGCGCTGCACATAGGGCAATTTTATCCTGAATTTTCATTTCATCGTGCCATCACTGTAATTTTGAGTTTTCTCTCATGGATGATGTTTTTACTAATTTAAATGGTAACTAGGCATGTAATTAGGATGGATAATAGTTACTAGAAGGTAGATTCATTAGATCAAAAGCTATCTTGAGGACAAATGAATTGGTTACCTCCCTTTTAGAGGCAAGTTGTTAAGTTGCCTAGATTCCAGTTTCTTGTTCAGTTTTTGATGGATTAGTTCCTCATCCTAGGGATTCGACCCCTGAGGATGGGAGGAGGTTGAATCAATGTCTATATTCTCTTTTTCTTTCTCATTGTAAAGGGTTGGACTCAGTTGGATGCTTAGGTTTTGAGTAGACATCATTTTGTATCAGTTTTCAGCATGAGATTAACGAAAAGTTGGAGCTATTTCTTTGGGATCCATGTGGTATGATGTTCAGTTCAGTTTTATCTATTGTGAACATATATTAAAAAAAAATTGTGCTTCATCAATCATTTCATTTCTTTTAAGTGGATGTTTTCAAGTTGATAGGCAGAACCCATAATATTTATGCTCTGTTTTGGGAAAATATTCACAGTCTATGTTTTCTTCAGTCTAGGAAGAATCCATGTTTTCTTACATGCTCTTTCTAGCTCCTCACCTGTCTTGAATCACCTCACCTATCAAACCCTAGAGTTCTAAGCCTTTTGCCTACCTTTCCCCATCAAACACCCTGCAATTTTGATCTAATTTCCTTTCCCTAACTGTTTGGCTCCTCCTGATCCAGCAAAACCCTTCAAAATAAAATCAAACATTATGCTACTATACCTAGCCTAATATCATTTTCTTGATCTAGTCATCTTGGCTGAGATCCTTATGGAGAGAGCCCTCTCCTGGCCTAGTAGGGCTATCTACTTGGCTAAGTGTGGTTTTTGGTTACCCTGGCATTGCCTTCCTTGAGCCTGAGGTTCAATCCAGGTGATAACATAGTGACGACCATACTGGGGAACGAGCAAAAGGTTTCGTATTCCCTGGGAAATATCATCAAAGTTCAGATATAGATCTTATTGTTGATGGTGGACAACGATCAGACACAAGAAGGCTGAAATCATTCACCTAATGACTCCAAATTAGTTTTGAGATCATATCCAAAGACTCCACTGGAGGATGAACCCAACCAACATAAACATGAAAGGAAAATATGGAAAAATTTGGTATTCAAGTTGGAATTTCATCCAAGACATTATGTTCTTTGTCATCAATTATTTTTTCTCTTTTCCTGAGAATGTCAAAATGGTTTTACAAAGTATATTTTATTTGAGAAAATATCCTAGCCTACATGTGATTCCTTCCCTTTAAAGATTGTGAAAAAAAATTCTTCGTACGCCTTTGATCTTGATCAAGACCCTTATTTTGAATCTTATGATGACCATCTTCAACTTGATGAGCCTAAAGAGACCAAGACTGATTCTACAACTTCTGTGCATACTCCTACACCTTGTAAAATTCCAGATCGATACAAACCACTCATCGTACCACCTATACTCCATGCTTTCCCTGAAGATCATTACCTATACCTATCGAGGTTTCATGGTGAATATGAAAATAACACTGCTAAGAGACATATGCAAAATTTTGAGACTTTCCTTGACCTTTTTGAAGTCGACGAAGAGGATGTCAGTATCAAGCTATTCACTCTTTCTTTGTAAGGAAAAGTCAAGAGTTGGTTCAAAAACCTGCCTGATGCGAGCATCTCAGATTTCCAGCAATTCGTCAAAGTTTTCCTCGACAAGTGGTTGGTCAAACAAAACCCTTTCTTGATTTTAGAAGAGTATAGCTAGCTAAAAAGACTGCCAAGGGAGACAGTAAAATAGTTTTCTGTCAGGTTTAACCAAGTCTATTTTTCGATGCCTGCTAATATAAGGCCTCCTCTTGGATCTGCTCTCTTGCGCTACCCAGAAGCCTTTGATCTGGAAATGGAGTTTCAACTGAGGGAAAGGAACCTTGCAACACTTGAAGAGATGTAGAACAGTGTAGTAGATGTAGAGGCTAATCTATTGATCAGAAGGGCAAAGCTAAAGGAAGAAGAGAGGGAGAACATTATAGAGCAGCTAACATATTCAGAGGTAAAGCTCAACATTTTGGTAAGTAAAATGGAAGAAATGATGCAAAGAATCACCTGGAGATATGAATTTTCTATTCAAGATCACCATGACCCACTTGTCCCAGAAAAAAGAAACTATTGCTAGCCCTAAAAAATTTCTTGCTAATCCTAGCTACCATAGATTTGAAAATGGATTTGTAGATCAATTCGAGGAGAAACAATATAATAATATAATGTGTATGACTGGTGACATTACTTATATTGATGATTTGCCAAAGTTTGATCAGTACGACAATTATTATGTTCTCCAAACATAAGTTAATCTTGCAGAGCAATCAGTCGCTAGTTTGTGGGAGGAGGAAGCTCAGTTTCAGTAGCTCGAAATATAGTAATCAGCCAAAGAATATCAGCTATGTCAGTGATGAGGAAAGTGCAGAGAATTTGGAAGTAAGTGAAGGATCTTTGCCTCTTTTTTTTACTTCATTTCAGTTCATCAGAGGTAACTTGGATGTGATCAGAAATCAGCACTCATTCAGTTTTGATCTTGACAATCAAGAGGATAATCAAATTTTTTATCAGAGCTCCTTACCCTTGTGTTTATCCTCATTTGCAAAAATAAGAGAAAACTATAAGCAAGCAGATAAGCGAGTGGTCAACACTATAAAGGATAAACCTTCTCATGAATTGGTCGAGGAAATCATTTGCGACATAGAAGCCTCCCTAGCTCTAGATTTGCATTCCATTGAATTTCAAATTGCAAATGAAGGCTTGGAAGCTAAAACATATGATCAAATGATGCAAGAGGGCTTTGTACCACTATGTTTTGAAACATTTCAATTTTTAAAGTAAAAATTTCATAATATCTCTAAAGCAAAGGATGAGCAACCTGTAGAGTGTCATGCAGTCTCATTAAAACTGATGGAAAATAGGTTGCAGCAATCTTTGCAATTTTTTCATGACCCAATAGTTGATGTGTTGGATGATATTTGTATTAAAAGTCCTCCATTAGCTAACTATGAGCCTGAAAAAAATGTTGATATAAACTTGATCCGACAGCTGACTTCAATGTCTCGTTCAGCAGGAGTTTCATTACAAAGCTCATACCAAGATTTGCAGTCATATCATGGGAGTAATGGTTGTTGATCATCAAGAAAAATTAGTCATTCGTGAGTTTCGTGATCCTTTTTTCAATTTGCTGCAGTCATCAAAGAAGAAAACATAGATGTTAGGAAAATTTTAAAACGAAAGTACGAAGACTACCTAGAGCGAAGCAGTAACGTATTAGATGGGCTGGAAATGAATATGTATTCCTATGAAGATACTTTCACAGCATTCTTGAGGTCAGCAAGTGGGCTCGTCCTTTGCAATTTCATCAAGATTCAATCTGTTGACAAATTTTCATGGGAGTTGCCTTTCAGTAGTTCTCTCTTCTTGCTCATAAACAAGCACTTGCAGAGAATTCAAACAGCAGCCAGAATGCTTACTTGGTTGCATTGGTTGTTTCATTTCACTTGATCAAGTGATGAATGGAATAGTCAGAGTAGGTTTTATTGAATAAGCTCCATTTTGAGCATCATTTTCAGTTTGTTAGTTGTGTTTTAGTATTGAGTCAGTTTTCAGTTGAGTAAAAGTCAGTTTGTGCCTTTAAGTCATCAGTATTAAGTCATGTATTTCAGATTGAGTTTTTTTTTTACTCCATGCCCAATGGATAAGGCTACTTGTTCTACGGTGTTCTTGGCACCTCCAAGGAGCTACCATCCCCAATGGAGCCAATGTTAGAGTCAGTGTTTGCATACTGCCATCAGTGATCAAAAATCCTCTTTTCATATCATTTTAAAGGTCCCACTCAGATTTTTTTATCATTCCACTAGGTCATGCAAAAAATTAGTCATTGATGGTAGTCCTAGTTCAAAAACATCACTCTTCCCTAAACGTGATTACTTGCTTTCATAGTTTCATATCTTGTTGACTGTACATCATTCATAAAGTTATTTTTATCATGCCATTTGTATCAATCATGACAGTCATTTTCATCATGGTTACAACCATTCAAAGTCTCCATTAGGTCTTAGGGTTTCCAAGGTCCACTAAAACACCATGTCCTGCATAAAATACCAACAAGTGAGAGAGTAAGAATAAACAAGATTTCATCAGCAAAATAGTTTGTAATTTGAATATTCAAGCAAAAATGTAATTTTCTGGTTTTAATATGTAATAATTCTCATGGTTCCAAGTGTTGTAAATTAAAAGTTCCATCATCCAAAAGGAAGAGTTTCAAAGTCATTATGTTTCCAAATCCACCAAGAAGATCAAATCAGAAGATCAAGTCCAAAGGTAAATTGTAAAAGACAAGTCAAGTTTAAGAAAGAAAAAGTGGGTCCCAAGGCTAATTTTGAAAATCTAAACAAGGTATAAGGGCCATCAAATACCAAGGGAATTCTCATTTGCACTCTTATCCATCGATATATCACTCACCTACACTCCATCTACCTCCCTTCACCTTTTCCCATGCCCATTCCTCTCATTTCCCTCTCCTAGGGTTTTGAGGGCATTTTTCTTGGTTTCATCACCTTCATGGTTAAATC
>APFE030933065.1:156369-221337 GCA_000404065.3 Pinus taeda
CAAAAAAAAAAAAAAAAAAAAAAAAAAAAAAAAAAAAAAAAAAAAAAAAAAAAAAAACACCACGTTGTAAAACTTACTAAGAACTGGTGCACTTGTGACCAAGATTGAAGAAGAATTCCTTGTGGTGAGAAAATGCGCTCAACCTAGAATGAACAATGATTGTGAGAATGAATGATGAATTGGGAAACTTATAAAATAATTCACATGCAAATAAATTTAATGCATGATCACCACTTGCCGATTGATGAGTGAATTAGTTACATTAAGTGGGGAGGGACCAATTTTCTAGGAGTGTGCTTAGAATGAAAAGGAAGAAGGTCGCATGCATGAGAATCAAGAGGGTGCACCTTATATTGACAACAAGTGTGATAGAGTTGAGGATAAAGAGGGCGCATTAACTATTAACAAGGAGTGCACTCTCCTTATGGGCAATAAGTGTGCTTTACTGAGAGAAGTGCGCTCCACTGAGAGATGGAAGTGTGCTCTTGCTCAAGAGGGCCCAATTTCCTCCATTAGTGTTTGTGTGACTGCTAAATTTAGAAAGTGTGCTTTATTTAGGGTAAAAAGTTGCACTTTCTTGATTTTGTGTGAAATTCATGTCAAGTGAAGAAGGCTAAATCACTAATTCAAAGAAGGCTAGTGCTTTTCCTATCTTTAGAAATATGACACAAGCACTTCCAAAGATAAGAAGACGACACTTAGAAACTTTGAACTAGGAGGAAAAGTGACACTTACAAATGCTGCAAGGATAGTCGACACTTAGGAAAACATAGAGAAAGAACAAGACAACACAAGATAGCTTGAAACGATAGTTCATTTAGGCTCCAAAATTGATTAAGACAAAACTTTTGGAGGGTCGTTGTCACAATGACAATAGTACCTCAATGGGTTATTGTATGTCTATCAAGATAGGATTGAATTTGATGGAACAAGAACATTAGAGGACATTATTCGAAAGGCCAAATATTGCTATGAGTAGTCCAAACATAAGGCTGAGTTTCGAGTAGATTAGAAAAAGAAGGATGAGTGTAACTTCAAAGGAAAAAGAGCGAAAGTTTAGCATATAAGCAAGGATGGATGACTAGTAAGTTCACTATTCCTTCCAAGAATGAATATCATCAAAAAGCCATGACTGCTAGTGGAAATATACCAAGTAAAGCAACAAAATAAGAGGCTGAGGAGTTCAGAAAAGGGCCTGTTCAGTGTTGGACATGTGGAGAGAACCATCTAAGGAGAATCTGCCCTCCACAATAGCATAACGACACAACGTTGTGCAATGCACAAGAGGCAATGGTAGTAAATGATGTGGCTCATAACATACCTTGAATCTATGCCACATTGGACAATAGGAAAACAAATCATCATGATTTAGTCATTGAGATGGAAGGTATGGTCGTTAACCAACCTTTCAATTTTAATCGACCAATGTTCTAAGTTCATCTATGTAAGCCTAAAGGTGGTAGAAACATGTGCTCTACAAAAGAAAACCAATGAGAAATCATGGATAGTTTAGTTGGCCACAAGAACCAAGAGGCAAGTGACAAACATGGTGGAGTCATGCCCCATGATAATAAATGACATATCTAATTGAACCACTCTCAATATTTTAACATTGGGATCATATGACTTTTTGATCAGCATGGATTGGTTGGTAGCCTATAAAACCCAAATTGAATGCTATAGTAAGTGACTTAAGTGTCTTAGTAATGATGGTAAGGAAGTGATGTTATAGGGGATAAAGAATCTTGTTATGCTTGGGAAAATAACAATGTTTTAAGTGAAAAGATGCAACAGGATGTGCATTTTATGCCATCCAAGTGACTAGCGAGGCAAAAAACAGTGAGGCCGAAAGAGAAATACACGCATTACTAAATAATTTCAGTGATGTATTTCCAACAAAAATACATGGGCTACCACCTATGAGGGATATCAAATTTACCATTGAGTTAATCCCTAAGAGAGTTCCAACCTTAAAGGATCCATATTGTATGAGTACATCCAAGCTAGTGGAGTTAAAGATGCAGTTGGAGGAAATGTTGGATAAGGGGTACAGTAAACACAACGTATCATATTGGGGGGCTCTAGCATTGTATTTGAAGAAAAATGATGGCACATTACAGTTGTGCATAGATTATGGACAAATGAATAAATATATAGTAAAGAACAAGTAATTTCTACCTAGGATTGATGACTTGTTTGATTAGTTGAGAGGAGTTGCGATATTCTCAAAGATAGACTTGACACCTGGGTACCATTATGTTTGGATTAAGGATGAAGACATCCATAATACAACCTTCATGATGAGGTATAGACACTATGGGTTTGTGGTGGTGTCATTTGGGCTTACAAATTCACCAACCATATTTATGTGCTTAATGAAAAATGTCCTCATCCCATATTTAGACAAATTTGTATTGGTTTTTGTGGATGGCATCCTAGTTTACTCTAAAACTAGGGAATAGCATGCAGATCATTTGAAATTTTTATTTCAATTGCTGAGTGAGCATAAACTGAACACCAAACTAAGTAAGTCTGAGTTATTTCAAACGAAAGTCTGCTACTTAGGGCACGTAATTTCAAAAGGAGTGGCCATGGGCCATGGAAAGGTCAAGGCCATAATGGAGTGGCCCAATCGTCGAAATTTCATAGAGGTTAGACCCTTTATGGGGTTGGATGGATATTATTGGAAATTCATTTGAGACTTTTTAAGGATTCGACACCCAATAACAACCTTACAAAGGAAGGGAGTCAAATTTTAGTGGACATTTGAATGTGTAGCTAGTTTTGCGTAGCTTAAGAAATTACTCATATATGCACCTATTTTGAGAATAATAGATCCAGAGAAGGACTTATGGTTTACATCAATGCCTGTAGGGAAGGATTAGGTGGAATCCTGATGCAAGAAGGACATGTGGTTTGTTGTGAATTGATGAAACTAATTGAACATGAGAACTATGATACCCATGATCTAGAGATTGTAGTAATAGTACACGCCTTAAAATTGTGGATGCATTAGTTGTTGGGGAGAAAGTTTGTGTTAATGACATACTATGAAGAACTCAGATACCTATTTGACCAACCTAAGATAAATTCTAGACAAGCTAGGTGGTTGGCTTCGATCAACAAATTTGATTTTGAGATAGAACATATAAAAGACGAGGAAAATAAGGTAACAAGTGCACTTAGAAGAAATCTACAAGTGGATCATTTCACGGCAATGAGAACTTGTGAAATTTATACTGAGGCAAGGATCAAGGAGACATTGCAACATGATGAGAATTACCAACAAGTGAAGGATTGTTTGCATAAGGAACTCGAGGGATTAATGAGCAAGAACTACAAGCTCACCTATGATGGTATGTTGTTTTTCAAATATAGAAAGTATGTTCCTTACGTGGATGATTTAAGGAAGCTAATCATGGATGAGTTTCATAAAAATACCTTACTCGAGTCATCCCGGTTATTAGAAGATGATAACATCCATAAATAAAATGTATTATTGGGTAGGATTGAAGAAAGAATTTACTAACTATATTTCCAAGTGTCTGGAATGCCAATAAGTTAAAGTAGAACGTAGGCACCCATTAATATTGCTACAACCAATTCCTATTCTTAAATGGAAGTAGGAAATTATATCTATGGATTTTATTATAGGATCATTAAAAACAACCAAACAACATAATGCCATTATGGTGGTAGTGGACAAGTTGAGTAAGGAAACTAACTTCATAGTTTTTAAGTCCACTCATAAAGCAATATTTATAGCTCAAATCATTATGAAGGAAATATTTAAATTGCATGGCATACTTAAGAAAATCGTCTCAGATTAGGATGCAAATTTCACTTCCAAATTTTGGAAGGCATTGTTTACTAGTTTTGGAACCTAGCTAGTTTTTAGTACTACATATCATCCTCAGGCAGATGGTCAGACAAAAAGGGTGAACAAAATTACAGAGTATATTTTGAGAATGTATGTCATGCATCAATGAAAGAGAGAAAAATTCCTAACTTTAGTGGAGTTTGTATACAACAATAGATATCAGGAGTCACTGAGGATGAGTCCCTTTGAGGTAATGTATGACCGAAAATATAACATGTCTATGAATTAGAATGACTTAGAAAATAGAGTAGTTCTTGGACCTGACATGTTGAAATAAATGGAGCAAGAATTAGTCAAGATTAGATAGAAATTGAAAGAAACCCGTGATAGGCAAAAGAGTTATGCAAACCAACAAAGGTTACACAAGGAATTCCAAGTAGGAAAACATGTGTATCTTCATATTAGACCAAGGAGGAGCTCATTGAAAGTTGGGTATTGTGCTAAGTTGGCACCCAAATTTTGTAGACCCTTTTAGGTTTTGGAAAGAGTGGGTTAGTAGATTATAAATTGGTCTTACCATCCATCATGAAATAAGATAATGTTTTTCATATTTCTTTGTTTAAGAAGTATGTACATGACACTAATCGTACTATTGATTGGTATGTGATACAGGTGGATCTCGAGGGAGAGTTCGAACCAGAACCACTGTGCATCCTAGACTAGAGGTAAATGGTGCTCCAATATCGAGTAATAAAGAAGGCTAAGGTGCAATGGAAGTACTTTGGACCTGATGAAGCCACTTCGAACATGGTCGCAAAGAAAATAAGGGTATTACCCATTTTTTTAATGATTTATTAAATGTAAGAGTTGTGTTATAAAGCTCAATTTTGTTCTTTTTCTCTCTAGTTACTGAAACATTGACGAGGGTGTTCCTTTAAGGGTGTGGGGTTTGTAACGCCCCTTATATACCCCTGCTTTTCGTAAATATTAAATGGTGACTGTATAATGCTAACATGGAAATTATGGTTGGATGAGACATCATGTAATTATAAAATAAATATAAATATGAAATTTTAATTGGTTGGCCTTAGGAGAGGGACACAACTCCATGGTTTGAAGGAGAGTTGATAGTGGGATAAATGGTAACTATTGGAGTAACCCAATATGCCACCACCATATAATTGGAAAGGAGCAATTGGACATGAGGGAGTGTCCACGATTCTTGAATTCTAGGATGTGAAGGAAAGAGAAGCAAAGAGGCTGCAAAAAAGGAAGGTTGGAGGAAAAGTAAGAGTCTGGGGAAAAAAGGGGAGATAACAGACGAGAAGCATAGGAATATGCGAGTAAAAACAACTGAGATCTGTTGGGAATCAAGAGTTACTGATGGGGGGTTGAATAAGTAATTTACAATTGTTCTTTATTTATGTTAAACATTTAAAAATTTAATTACAAACATTCAATTAATAATTTAGAGGCCAACAATCACATAAAATTTGAACACGGTGATATAATGTGGAAACCCTTCTGGAAGCGTAAAACCACCAAAGCTTGTTTTGTATTATGATGTGAATCTAAAGCACCTACTCAGATTATATCACTAATTTGTGAGCACCTACTCGCAGGAGGTCCCAACACCCTTGAAATCGGAAAGCCCCAACTTGCTTAGACGAACAAACCTCTTATAATTGTAGGCCCCTATCTGGTTCAACCAATTGTTATACTTTTCATACAATTTTCATACGAAGAACAATGACCTACCTCAATATTACAAAATAAACAATGATGTTGATCTACTATCTCTCTACAACTCCCTCTTTTTTTCTCTACACACTCACTCAATTATCCTTGCCTCAACTGCTTTAATTCAACTACATCCTTTGTTCCTCACTACTCATACTTAGTGATGATCTATTGTATTGCAACAAGAATGTTGCAACTCCCAGGGCTACCAACCTTAATTTATTAACCCAAAGTTCATACAAACTTAATAGTTGATAATGTTATATGTACAGTAAGCTAAGCTCTACTCAATTTTCTTTGAGGCAATGAACCAAACCAACGTGTACAAAAACCATTCTACAGAATAATATATACTTTGCAAGAATGAAAGAATGTTGCAAAAGGGAAGTTCTATTTTACTTGCAAAAATGAAAATGTTGCATAAAAGAAAATGCTAATCTACTTGCAGGAATGTAAATGTTATTCTACTTGCAGAAATGAAAATTTTGAGTAAAATTAAATGTTATTCTACTTGCAAGAATGTAAATGTTATTCTACTTGAAAAAATATAAATGCTAATCTACTTGTAGGAATCTAAATGTTGCATCAAAGGAAAGTCTAGTCTATTTGCAAGAAAATGACAATGCTTGGAATGGAAACCCTAGCTTAAGAAACATAAAACAGAGAATGCAAACCTAATCTAACTCACATAAAGTAAAGAGAATGAAATTAAATCTCAATCAATGCATTCAAAAGAGATCATATCCTAGTAACAAATTTCATTAAGTGCTTCAAAAAGCAATCATGTAAACCATTACTATACTATTCAATGTATGAACTTGTTTACTAACCCTAATTGAATAAATGAATTGAAGTGTTGAAGAGACCAGTACTAAGTGGTCTCTAGTCTTCCTCAAACTCAGTTTCAAGTGCTAGGGGGCACCATGAAGGGCTATGAGGAAAAAATAAATCTTTCAGGACAAATAAAGTCAAGTTTGGAGAGCTTTTACACGATGCTGCAAGATGCTACAAGATTTCCCTATTTTGCTATAGGATTCAATGTGAGAGCATTCTAAGGGATAAAAAGGTTATTTTAAGGTGATTAAAGGTAGTGGAAAGTGCAAGAAGGTTTTATGAGGTAATTTCCAAGCTTATTACCCCCCAAAGACCCATCTTGCACATGGTGGCCTTGAGCAAAGCTAAAATGAATTCTCGGGGAACAATGTTTTTGAAGAAGTTGTTGAGGGATGAAGGAGGGTGTTGATAGTAGGATGAAAAGTGGAAATGATAGTTCTATGCCCTCTGATCCAACAATTTGACCTACACACCATAAATATTACGCAATATCGCAAAACATCTAAAGAATGCTAACCATGTCAATTGAAGAAAATTAAACTAGAAAGGAATGGATGAGTTGAATTTTATTCCAAATCTTCATACTTCATGAAAAGTGAAATCTATTTTTATGCTTTCCAATACAAGGCTTTCAACCACACTCTCCAAGAGAGGTGATGAATATGCAAAGAAAATTTTTTATATAAACAAAACTTGCAAGAAAATAAATATTGCTAACCAAAGTACATAAAAGGAAGATGAATAATAAAATGTACAAATGAGAGATACTAGAGCCTTTAGGTTGGACCCTAACCCAAGCGGTATAAAACCCTAAAATGTTGCTATTTGGTAGCTTGGGAGGTACTCCAAGCCCTAGGGTTTGAGGTTTGGAGGTTGGAGCACCACAAAAGTGATTTGTGGGCTTCGAACCCAAGGTGTGGGATTTTCACCCAAGCTGGTGGGTGTGAAACCACGAGGAATTTGAATAATTTGACACATGGAGGTGTTAGAGGACCCTTAGAGGAGAAAGGGGTAGTGAAAATCACTCAAATTAGAGATTTAGAAGTGGAGATTTTTTTTATTATATGTTACTGGTGGGTTTTGTGGCACATAGAGCATGTCGACTTAGTTTATTATGTGCCCCAAGACATGTTTAGATGACACCATATGGATCCACACGTAGCATATCAATGTAAGGTGTGTGAGGAGGTAAAAGACACATCCAAAGTGAATCTAATCAAAAGAAAGAACATATAAACTTGGCCCCAAGATAGGAGCTACTCAAGCAAAGGATTAAAGGGTTATTTTGGGTTCCTTTAAGGACTATTTGAGGGCCGTAGGCATCCAACAATAGGTTCGAGTAGGTTAAGGCTTGTTTGGGACTATTGGTGCATGGTTGGAGACATTTCTTCCTTCATTTTATTAGGTTGTACGTACTATCTTATTGAATGATCCAAATTTTGTGTTTGGAGCAACCTACAAGGAGCCACAACCATGTCCAAGGGTCTGTAGAAGGGTTTGAGCCCTAATACTCTAGATTGGAGTGGGCCATGAGGCCTATACTTGGGTTAGAAAGACTACATATTGGATAAGAGGCTAAGGGAGGAAGGAAAAAAACCTATTGGAGAATTGTTGGAGATGTTGAGAAAGGTTGACAAAATTCTGTGTTGATGCCCTAACTAGTGAATGGAAGCTACAATAGTATGCACAAATCTCAAGGTATATGTTTGATGTGTTATATAGTGATTTGGTGCTAGTGGATGGTGTCCAGGTTGGACGAGTTGTTTGATTTGTTTAGGAATTTGTGGTGTTTTGGAGGGCAAAATGAAAGTTCCAAAATTTGAGCCCTAAGTGTAACACCTTAATGGACTAAGGTAGTGTTGTCACTGCTACAACACCCTCCATACTTTTGCTACATTCAAATTTTGGAACCTACCTACTATCATATCAAGTGTTGATTTTGGTCACCAAGTGTTGTTTAATGTTATTTTATATGTTTCAAGTGACCTTTTTCTTTCCTAAGTGTCATCACATCATTAGAAACATCCATAATGCACTTCACAAGTCTTAGTACACTTTCTAGTCACAAAACGACACCTTTGGTCGCAATTGCACATACTTTGTCTGTTATACTTAGAGAGTGTTTGTAAACTGTAATTTTGATGTATAATTGTTCGTATTGGGTTTTGTTTAATTTTTACTAATGAGTTGGTATGTGTCGCACTTGTTTTTACTCTAAACTCATTGTGTTTTCCCACACCTTATCTTCTAGACCTAGACAAATTTTGGTTTTTCACAAAGCCTAGCCACTAAGCTTGGGAGAGTGCACTAAGCACTCTCAAGGCTCAGTCAGACCCTTCTTGTTTGTTGAGACAACACCTTATGCCCAGTCCAAACCTTTCCTCCCTCTTTGGTACATATGAACTCTCAAGTATCAAACCCTCCTTGTCCTTCCAAACTACGCCCTCTTCTAAACCTCTCTCCAAGTTGAACAAACAAGACACCAACACTAGACATCATACCTCCCTTGAGCCTTGACACTATGCCCTGCACCCCTCTTTGTGACTTAGGCCTTCCCAACTAAGCGCATGGAACATTAACAATCACCATTGAACCTTCCTTTTCTATTAATATTGCGGCATGTGCCTCCCATCAAGCCTCCTCTTCTAAGAAAGCACACAATGCATTCTTAGTGTTCAACACACAACCCTTTTCTCTTAACAATGCACCCTATGCCCAAACGCTCCCTCTTCCCTACCCAAGGACATTGTCGATTCATTGTCAGAAATTTGTATGAAACATGATAAAATAGGACATTTTTTGTGCTGATGTTTTCTTGCCATGAGTGATCTTACTTGCAGGTGATACTAGAAGAACATGACAAGGAGGCATGAGAATATCTATCAAATGAAGAAACACAAAGACACATTCAAAGACAAAATAACACACAATTGTGACAAGGGGAAGAAAATCATATTCCAGTGACCAAGATGATCCATAAAGGCTCCATATGATCTCAAGACCCTTTGGAGGATAAATAGAAACAATGTTATGGACCAGCTCATAAGAAGATAGAAAAGATAGATCAATGACTTCAAAATCAACCTCTTCGAGGGGGAAACCTCCTTTACATTACATAAATGAACAATTCTTAGATGATACAAATGACTAAACCTCCTTTGTATATATAGGAGCATGAGGATTACCCTTGGTGATCTTCACTTAACCTACTTGTCTTATTTTCTCCAACATAGAACTTGTAGATAGAAACCCTAGGTCTTGTTGCTGAAACTCTAGGTCTCCTTAGTATGTGTGAGAGAGAAATAACCCAAAAACAATCTTCTTCATCCTCTTACTTTTTCACTACCTTCTTCTTCCTTCTTATTTGCTAGAATGAGAGATGAGTGAATGTGTCTCAAGGAGGATTAGTTCCCTCCTATATATAGAGTCTTCAAGGTGGATGTGGTTCTTCCTTTAGGCCAACTTTCAAGCTGCCAGGGTATCTAGACACTTTTTAAGAAAAAAATAATTTTCTTTACAAGTTACAATGTTCCTGATGGGGTCTTCAACTTATGACAATGAATCTTTTTACTTCTTGACCCTCATCAAGATGTTTACAAAGCAAGGTAACTCAAAGGATCTCAAAATCAAAGAAACAGGTTGAAACCATTGTTGGAAATACTGAGAGGGGGGGTGAATCAGTATTCCTTTTCACTTTTTACTTATACCAGTTAAATCAATTATATTTAGAACACAAAATAAGCAATAGGAATAAATGCTTTTATTAATATAATATTTATAATAAATCGGGTACAATATATAGGGCTCCAACCCTTGATGAAGACACCGATCTTCAATTCCCCAAGCTCCAACCTGTTGCCAAGCATCAACTTGGTCTTTTGTGAGGCTCCAACCTCTAGGGTTCTGACCCTATCTTGTTAAGACACCAACGTTGGATTTAGGAGCATCAACTCCAAGGAACCAATCCTTCCAATTCTGAGGCACCAACCCCAAGGGCTCTGACGCTATCTTGTCAAGGCACCAACCCCAAGGGCTCCAACACTCTACTATATATTGTCTAGATATGTTTTGTAGTAATTCTCTGCTCCAAAAATCTTCTTCATTAAATTTTGTCTATCTATAGCTTCACTACTACATCAATAACAACCTGTCTTCATATGAAGGAGTGTTCACAACTCTTAATATTGCCCAAATAGAGTCTGCAAAGTTACCTCATGATGACTTCAAATAGGCATCATGGTCTCCAATAATGTTTCCAAGATTTGCTAAATCTTTCCAACAAGATATCTGTGTTAAGCCTCAATGTATGCACAAAAGCAATTCTTTGTTTTCAAGCCTTTGTTCTTATTTTCGGAGTAACTACTTTATGAGTGATTTTCACAGTGTCTTACTTCCAATGAACAAACTCACAAATACTTCAACACTGGTGTTGTCTACTGCTCCCTTCAACTGATGACTAACGAAATCTACTTTGTTGGTTCGAGGTCAAACAGATCTTCACAGAAAAACTATTCTTCATGTTGAGGCCTGTACTTCTTCTAATTCATCACAAATCCGAGCCTTTCAAAGATTAACCCAATCAAAAAAATTTCTCGACCTTCGGCTTCCTTCTTTCCTGTTGGACCTTTAGCTTCCTTCCTTCCCGCTAAACCTTTGGCTTTCTCTATTTCTTCAAGTTCATGAGTTGTGAACTGTTACTTCTTCTCTATGTTAGATGCACAAAATCTATTTCCTAAAGTGAAGCATTTCAACTAGTATATATATGAGTTTTTCCAATAACCAAAAGACACATTCATTGGGAGGAGAGATCAACATATGAGTTTGCACATTAAAAGATTTTGTCGGAGAGGCCCTTTTTTTAATATTCATCCAAGGTTATACCCACATGGAGGTCCCACATTAACCGCAATCACAACCGCAAAATTATCACATTAATCGCAATCGCAACATTCATGAAAATCAGAGTTATTCCTTTAACCCCACAATCGCAATTTTCGGATGTTTGCACATAACATAGTGATTCCCCTACTGCCGACTGATCATATGTGATATGATCTTAGGCAGTTGTTAATAAATCTGTTGGGTCCACAACCTTATCAGACTTGACAGTTTGACATCTTTAGAAACTAGTGACAATGCGGATGCAATATTGTATAAAGTCATGTAATAGTGGTGCAGCGGGTATGCAATATTATATCGCAATCGAAGTTTTTACTGTGACCTTTATGACTTGCAATATGAAATTTCATATGAGAGATGTGATATAGTATTAAGGTGTATTATAATGGAGGCAGTACATATCGCAATCGGCGTTTTACCGTGACATCCCGTTAAGACTTGTGATATGAAAGTTCTGATGAGGCGGACGCGATATAACATAACAGTGTATTCTAATGGAGCGGTCGAGTTCTCATATCAAATCAAAATCGGGGGTTTTGTGTGGTGGTATATAATAGTACTCGCTGATATGATATGTTAAATCCTTCGTTTTATGCGCTGTGAGCTTTTAAAAGGTTTCCACAGTTTATTCCTTCCTCAAATATTTCTCTTATTCTTGGCATATGCGATAGATCTGCTTTGTCTTGGCTTGTCGCTCTTTTGGCTTCTCTTCACTCCTATGACTTCCAATACACTTCTGTAATAGCTCTTCTTCTGATAGCTCTTCTATGATGGCTTCCAATATCTTTCCTCCTCAGTTCAACTATTTCTATTATGTCTCTATTCAATAATTAGATCCTCCATGAGAAGTATCATGATCAACGTGCATCAATGGGCAACCTCACATTTCACAAGAATTTTCCATCACAAACACTGCCATATTGACATCAATGACAACCTAGATTAACAACCCTAGCAACAATACTGATCTACACTACTAAAGAAGGAAAAGCATATTGAAGAAGAAAAAGCATTTTCATCACCTTCAAGGTTATAAAAGCAAGGATCATTTCCTTGCCCTAGAAGAAGATCATCCAAAGGAAGTAGCAAATCATCCTCATAAAAAGGGAGCAACCTTTTCCATTGAAGAAAATCTTTCCATCAAAGAGAAGATCATCCAAGAGGAAACTCCAATACATCTTCTCTTCACTTTTCATAAAGAGTTCATCTTCACTTGTCAAGTAAGTATCTTTTTATTTTTATAATCAAGTTTGATTAAATGGCTTCATGACTACAAGGAGATCTATGGATTGACTGGGTCATCAAAGGTCCTGGCATGGAATAAGGAGGATGTCACAATCCTCATAGATGAGAGAAATCAATGAGCATGTCTCCTTTGAATTAATAGGAGGGAACTCTTAAATCCATGTCATCCCTATGTAGCAAGAAAGGAGACATAAAAGAGATATATGAAATGCTAGAAGATATACCCTCTGAAATGAAGTTAAGAAGGTCGTATCACTTAGACCTGATTGAAGGTATCAAAGGATGTGGGAATATCTTCATAAGATCTCAATTGGGAGACCTGGGAGAGATGATAAGAAGATGATCATCATAATAAAGGTAATAAATGTCCATAGACAAGGAATATTACCTCATTCGACAATTTGTGGTCTCTATGCTAGACAAAGAAAGATAAGTTGATGGAAAAAACATTGAAGGTTAAGGAACTCAAACATGTGCAAAAAGGAAAGGGAAGGTTGGTCCTCAAACAAGACCTAATTGTATAGCTAAGATTCAATGTTATGGAAAGATGATGAAAAGAAGATCATATTACCAAAAATATGGAGGAAGCTAGAGAAAATAGCCAAGGACGGAGGGAGTAACAATGATTGAGATATTATCCCTCACAAAAGGATCTTATCATAAGCTCCTAAATCTTGTATTATAGATATGACCATTATAATAGGATGCATTGTGGCATCATGGAAGCATTAGGAACAAGATCTCATGACATCACCATGGGAATCATGAAGGAAAAAATCCATGGCAGTCAAACTTGAAGGATATAGCTCTTGGGAACCTCATTGGACATTGCAGAAAAGGAAGAAGTCATCGAGGACAAGGATCATCATACATCGAGAAGGAAACATTTGCCAGATGGGGATATGCAAGATCCTCAAGGTTCTCTAATGGAATATTTATCGAAGGGTTCACTAATCTAGAGAAGAAGCAAGTGTTTCATCAAAAACTCCAACTTATGGAATTCATGGGATGATGGTGTGATGACATGAGAAATGAAACATATCAAGGGATTGAAGATCTTTTCAATCAAGGAAGCTAGTTGAAGAAGCCTAGATGACCTAAACGTAAAATGAGGTATGTATGCTTGTGTTTATTATTATAATGTCGTGTCATATGGTTGTAGGTAAGATGGATCATTACTTCTATCTTTAGAAGCATGATCAAGAGGAAAAGGATCTCCTCCTTTGAAAGGATGAAGGAAGGCATAAAGTCACACTAAGATGAAATCAACATAATATGTCCTCATATGAAGTATGAGGTGGTTGACTACAGTTAAGAAACTCTGATTAAAAGCACCTGGGAATGAAATGTGTGGAGAAGGAAGAGATCGTGAGATATGAAAACCTAATGAAGGTAATCAACGTCCAAAAGATCAAGAAGAATTGATTAAAAAATATTCGAGAAAGATATGAAGAATGTGATGAAAAAGATGAAGACCCTTGACAATGGATATCTTTGGGAGATGTGTAAACATGTATGCTAGATGTTGATACCTAAATAAAGATGTCATGATGAAGAGCCATCTCGTAAGGTATGATTTGATGTAACATGATGTTTTAATTTCTTGAATAATATCTAGATAATGCAGGGCTACTCAAACAAGATTTGTAAATACAATTACAACTAGAATTCATGTGGTGGATAGAAGAAGCATGATGACGAAGGTTCTAGATATGAAGAAGGCCACTTTCCATGAAGAAAGGAATGACATGACAAACGAAGGAGGAAAACGATTGATGGTTGTGGCCCTACAAGGAAGAAGCTCAACTGAATTTCATGACATCAAGAAGATAAGTTGATCAAGCAGTCGAAGGACCCATGAAGAAGAAGTTGTTGATCTATAGAAGAAATCCTAGCTAAGAGGAAGCTCTGAAAATTCCCTGATTAAGAGGGAGCTTGGATTAGATCACCCCTGATTAAAAAGGAGTGACAATTGTGTTTTTCTATTTCATGTTTCATGCACTAGACTAGGATTAACAACCATAAGTCTAGGTGAAGGCCATGAATAGAAATGTAAAGACATGACATCCTCCCTAGTTGATAGGGAGAGATAGACACAACATTATTGTCTTCACTTTGGAATAAAGAATGGAGGATGGGGTAATCACCTGGCATTCGATGCTCTTTGAGGATGTGTAGGTCATCCAAGACAAGAGTAGGCAAGAGGACTGATATTCTTTGAGGGTTGGGAACCCAAGATAAGAATATTCCTAGAAGGTCATACTAAGTGAACACCCAGGTGGGTATGTACCTTGAGAGACAACGATGAAGGTGTCTATAGTCATTAATCTCACCAACATTGTGCTCTGATATGATGAGAGATAGAGCTTTCAGTCAAGGCCTTGTTGTGGAAACAATGTTGGTTACTATTATGCTATACATATGGGTTACCAATTTGATTCTTCTTATGAGAAATTATTTAGATTGAGAATGACCAAGTACCATCATGAATACCTCCCTAGTTAAGAGGGAGTGTTGAAGAAAGTGTAACTAGGTTCAGTATTCTTGACATTGTAATTATGATTCTAAAGAAAATGAATTTATCATTATGCCATATTGCATCGGTTTCATGAGCAAGAGGTTTATTTTATAGATGGCTCCCATTGAGAGCCTTAGGATTTATATCTAAAGGTCAAGGAGTCAAAGTCATGAATAAGGATCTCTTCTTGAGCCTATATTTAATGTATACAAGTCTATAGAAAAGTCTAAATTCCCTCCAAAGAAAAGCATAATCCTCTCAGAGAAGGTAGCCAACAGAACGAAGTAAATATAGTGTTGTCGACTCAGAAATGAAGACGCAACAATTCACTTTGTCATGTTAGCTCAAATACAGGGTCAAACCACTATAAATAGGCGTGTAAAGTTTAGAATTACATTCAGACAATTCCGTATATCTCTCCAACTTCAGAGGTGCAGCAACTAAAATTCCTCTGTGATCTCGGATGGCTACAAGATTGGGTTTCTTCGTGTAACAGTAAGGATCAGACTTCAGATGTACGACCTCACAATAATATCGGATGGGTGCCACTGAAATGGTTACAGTCTCGGCATAGGTATAATGATAAGAGTCTATCTCAGCATGCTAGATAGTATCATGAAGGCCTCAATATAGGAAGAAAACGCAGACATAAAATCTCGGCATAACCAATGATGACAAGGATCTCAGGTATCCCACAGTAGCTTACAAATTCTCTACATAAGTATGATATGAGGACATCACAGTGATTCACTTATCTTGACATACATTAAGGTGCAGTCATGATCTTATCACAGTGATGATCTCGTTCTTGATGGAGACATAGTCACAAAGGCTATGGTCTCAGTGAAGGTATAATTATGATTAGACTACCATGATATCAATGGATCTACATGAAAATATCCTATACATATCACATTATGAAGATCCCATTAATGAAGACCTCAGTGAAGGTGCAGTAATGGTGTTGAAGCAGTAATGAAGACCTTGGTGGTGTAGTAGTGATGGCCTCTATGGTGCAACAAAGATGATGATCCCATCAGTGACAAAGAAGAGGATTGGAGTCTTGGTCTTGGAGTGGCTTAATAGGTCAAGGTTCATGGTGTTGGTATTCGTCAATTTGAATCTCTATAAGAAGAATTGCGTGAGGGTTTTCCTCTCAAAGAGTGAGAGGTTTTGGCCCTAGCAGAAAGCCAACATCGTGTGTTCTTGTCTCTTTTGTTTTTGGTAACTATTTGATGAAATAAGAAGACACACTATAATAATAAGGAAATATTTTACTAATAATAAAAGTTAAACGAAACTCACTAATAGTTATCATGAGAAGAAGAATCTTACAAACTCCATTTTCTCTAGATTCTTCAATAGTTAAAAGGGAGTATTGAAAAGTATAACTAG
Source organism: Pinus taeda (assembly GCA_000404065.3). Taxonomy (NCBI): domain Eukaryota; kingdom Viridiplantae; phylum Streptophyta; class Pinopsida; order Pinales; family Pinaceae; genus Pinus; species Pinus taeda. The sequence continues at coordinate 172,821 of APFE030933065.1, forward strand.
GTTCGATCTTCATAATGACATGTAATTTTGATTTTTTTAAATGATGTAAAGACAAAAATAAAATTATTATTGGATTGCTTCATGGTTTTCATGAGCAAGAGATTGTATTTTAGATGGCTCCCATTGTGAGCCTTTAGGAATTGTAAAAAAGAATTAATGTCATGTATGAAGATCTCTTCTTGAGCATGTGTCAAATGTATATGATTCTAATAAACCCTCCGATGAAAAGCACAAGTCCCTCTCTTCAAGTTGACCTCTAGACGAAGTGAAGATCTCATGTCAACCTTACCTTATGGAGACACATCTATTCACATTCACATGTCGACTTATTTATAGGACAAACAAATATAAATATGTGTGAAGGGTCCTCACATTAGGATAATGAGTAAGTTCGGATATCTCAGAGTTTTTCGAAGGACAAGCACAGAAGTAAGTTCAGATAATTATGCAGAGAATGTTTCGATAAAGGAGCTAAGATAAAGGTACAAAATTGCAGTAGATAAACCATGTACTGTCTCACAGTCAAGGGTGAAACTCTATCTCAGTACAACAAGGAGAAAATTTAGTGAGACTACAATAATCAAGGTTCATCATAATCACAAGAAGTGTCTCTCTATGTTTTGGTGTAATTGCAGAGGTCATATTCCAGATTGAAGCATAGAATCTATAAAATATTTTGGTGATATCACAGTGACATCCCCTCACTATCTCGATGCTATACCACAGTGATGATCTCATTATAATATATGTCTTACAACAAAGAGGATTCGGTGCTAACACAGGAAGAAGATCACTAGTATTTGACAAGCTCTCTGTACCATCACTTGTAGAAGGTCTAGATGTGAAGAAGATCGAAGTGGAAGAGGATCGAAGAAGAAGGCTAACTGTCAAGAGAACTTGTGTCTTGGTCTGGAGAGGTTACAAGTCAAGGGTATTGGTCTTGGTACTCGTCAACTGGAATCTCTATAAGAATAATTTGTGCAGTTTTTCCTCTTAAAGAGTGAGAGGTTTTGGCACTGACTCATAGCCTATATTCTGTGTCTGTTTTCTATTTATGTTCATGCATTGGTAGTTGTTTGTTGAAGAAGAACACTAATAACTTAAGAAATAAGAAGATAATAATCTAATGAAATGAAAGATAGTCACAAATAGTTACTGATCCAAGAGAAATTGCCTAACTAATGATGCCCAGATTATCAACATGGTATTAGAGCCAAGGTAACAGTTAAGGAAGGGAATATCATCAAAGAGATACTCAAGGATTAGATTTCAAGAATGGCATCAAAGCAAGTCAAAGGATATAAAAGTGAAAGTTCAAAGATCTACATTAAATAATCAAACCCTAGATCAAAGGAGAAAGCTTACTTCAAAAGAATTTTTGGTATCATCAATCAAATATTTAAGGCCAAAGCCTTATTTCTACTCAAGGTGAATAGATCTACAAATCAAGGCAACTAGAATACTACACTAGAAAAAGTATTGCATCCTCTAGTCATCGTCAAAAGACCACAAATACCCTCATCAAGTTGAAAAGGTCTACATTGCAATGCAACACAAAGCATAGACATCCCAAAGAATCATTTCTAACCTACACTCATTCACCATGGAGGAAGTCGAAGTATCTTGAAGGCTAGAAGGCATTCTCATCATCTTCAAAAGATATAAGGTGAGTTCCCTCTCATTAAAGTAAGTATCCCCTCTGTATCCTTAAAGAAGATCATTCGAGGAAGGATTAAGAGATCCTCATCAAATTAACATTATCAAAGGAAAGATAGATCAATGACGTTGTCATCATAAAAAGGATAAAATTTCCTTTTATTGAAGAAGGGAGTTCTTCTAGAAGAATACCATTCAAAAGGGACACTAATACATCTTCATCGATCATCATCAACGAAGAAATCAAGTTGAAGATTTCATTAAGTAAGTATCTTTATTCTATAATCAAAATCTGTTAAAATGACTTCATCTTGCAAGGAGATCTATAAGCTAGTTGAGTCATCGGAATTCCTTGTATGGAAAATTTAGATAGACTTAGTCCTCGAAGAAGTAAAGTCATTGATCATATCAATGAAAAAGTATCCAAACTACCTGAAGGTCAAGCAATATCTGATTACATGGAAAGGGATCAAGTGGCTAAAATGATTCATTTAAAATCAGTTAAAGGTCCCCTCATTCCCTATATAGCAAGATTGGAGACATAAAAGAGATATATTATAAGAACTATTCTTTGAAGATGAAATAAAGAAGGTCATATCACTTAGATCTGATCTATACAAATTGAAGGTATCAAAGGATAAAATGTTATCTTCATAAGATCTAAAGTGCAAGATCTGGGATGGGATAATATTCATTATATACTAATTGATGAACAAGATAAGAAAACTATTACACTCTACAACTTGTGATTTCTATGCAAGATAGAGAAAGGCAGGTTGAGGGAAAAAAGTATTCAGAGATTTGTTGAGAGGAAATAAGAACATAGCTAAGATTCAATGCCATGGGCATTATAGGAAATATTATCCTAAGTACAAAAAGGGCAATAGCAAGGAAGATAAAGAAGAAGTCTATTTCACCAAAGAAGTGAAGGAAGCTGAAAGAGGAAAAGCATTAAGAGAAAGAGCTCGTGACAGGACAACTGGAACAAAACTCTATGGTAGTCAACTATGAAGTACATAGATCTTGGTCACCTCATTTAAAGCTCAAGTAGAAAGGGAATAAGTCATCCAAGACAAGTCTCATCATACATATGATGGGTAGAGATATGCAAGATCCTCAAGATTCTCTGATGGAGTCTTAATTAGAGGGTTCACCAATCTAGAAAAGAATCAAGTGTTTCATCAAGAAATCCAACTTGTGGAATTCATGGGATGATGGTATGATGATATAAGAGATGAAGAAGGTCAAGGGGTTGAAGCTCTTTCCAATCAAGGAAGCTTCTAAATGAAGCCTAGATGACCTAAACGTAAATGAGTTATGTATCCTTGTATTCAACATTATAAAGTCATGTTGTATGGTTGCATGTAACATGGATCACTACTCAATTTGAGAAGTATGATCAAAGGAAAGTAATCTCGTCCTATGAAAGGTTTCTGGAAGGCATGAATCGCACTAGATGAAATCAACAAAATATGTCCTCATATGAAGTATGAGGTAGTTTACTACAATTGAGAAACTTTGAATGGAAGCTCCTGGGAATGAAATATGTTAAGAAATAAAGGTAGATATCATAAGACTATGCAACCATGGAAGAAGGCATTCAACGTCCAAGACCAATAATATTTGATTAGAAAATCTCCTAGAAAGATATAGAGACCCTGATGGAAGTCTGGAAAAGATGGAGATCCTTGAAAATGGATATCTTTGGGAGATGTGTCAACAAGTATGCAGGATGCTGATGCAAACTGGAAGATGTCGTGATGAAAGACCATCACAAAGGTAATTTTGATTTAGGTGTTCATTTCTTGTTTTTTAACAAATATCTGGATGATTTTATCGGGTCCGCCAAGGGAAGAAGCATGACATGAAGCAAGGTGAAATGAAGACTAATGGATCACTTTTTGATGAAAGGAATAACGACACGATTGACCCATTGATGAAAGTGATGGATGGTCTATTCCCTATGAAGAAGCCACAAAAGATGAAGACTCCTTGAAAAAGAAATTCATGACATCGAAGGAAGGATCTCTTCAGGTAGCTAGTTGAGGAGCTGTTGTAGGTCCCTAATTAAGAGGGGGCCTGAAAAAAAGTTTCTTACTTGGAAGAAACTTGGAAATTCCTTAGCCAAGAGGCAGTTTAGGAATTTATATGTTCTCCCTAATTGAGAGGGAGAGATAGACACATCGTTCTGGTCTTCACTTGGTATGACAGAATGGAGTATTGGGTAAACATCTAGAATAAAATGCTCTTTGAGAATGAGATAGGGCATCCAAGATAAGAATAGCCATAGTGGACTTATATTTAAGGATTGGCTACTGAAGATAACAATAGTCCAAAAGTAGGTCATACTCTATGAATGCCCAGGTGGAGTATGTACCTTGAGAGACAATGATTATGGTGTCTACAAATCATTAGTCTTGCCATCATTGTGCTATGATCATGTGGATAGAGATCTTATTCAAAGACTTGTTGTGTGACAATGATGGTTAAATATGATGCTAGACAGATGGGTTACCAATCCGACTCTTCTTATGAGAAATTTTTTAGATTGAACATGAACAAGTACCATTATGAATACCTCCCTAGTTAAGAGGGAGTGTTGAAAAGTGTAACTAGGTTCAGTCTTCATAGTGACATGTAATTGTGATTTTTGTAAATGATTTAAAGAGGAAAATAAAATTATTATTGTCTTGCTTCATGGGTTTCATGAGCAAGAGATTTTATTTTAGATGGCTCGTTTTGAGCCTTTAGGAATCGTAAAAAATAATTAATGTCATGTATGAAGAGCTCTTCTTGAGAATGTGCCAAATGTATACGAGTCTATAAAGCCCTCCAACAACAAGCAGAAGTCCCTATCTTCAAGTTGGCCTCTAGATGAAGTGAAGATCTCATGTCGGCCTTACCTTATGGATACATGTCTATTCACATTCACATGTCGACTTATTTATAGGAAAAACAACTATAAATATGTTTAAAGGGTCCTCATGATTAAGACAATGAATAAGTTAGGATATCTCTAAGTTTTTCAGAGGAAAAGATCATAAATAAGTTTAGATAAGTATGCAGAGAATGTTTCAGTGAAGGAGATCAGATAAAGTCACAAAATTACAGTAGTTAAAATCGGTATCATCTCATAGTCAAGGGAGAAACTTTGTCTTGGTACAACAAGGATAAAATTTGGTGAGGCTACAGAAATCAAGGTTCTGTATAATCACAAGAAGTGTCTTTCTCTGTTTCAGTGTAATTGGAGAGATCATATTCCAGATTGAAGCAAAGAAGCTAGACAAGATTTCAGTGATATCATAGTGACATCCCCTCACTATCTCGGTGCTATACCACAATGATGATCTCGGTATAGTCTCTATCTTATAGCAAAGAGGATTTAGTTCTAACACAAGAAGAAGATCACTAGTATGTGACAAGATCTCGATACTATCACATTTATAAGGTCTAGATGCGAACAAGATCGAAGTGGAAGAGGATCGAAGAAGAAGGCTGATTGTCAAGAGAACTTGTGTCTTGGTCTTGGAGAGGCTACGAGGTCAAGGGTCTTGGTCTTGGTATTCGTCAATTGGAATCTCTATAAGAAGAATTTGTGTGGGTTTTCCTCTCAAAGGGTGAGAGTTTTTAGCCCTAGATCATAACCTACATTCTGTGTCTCTTTTCTAATTATGTTCATTTCATTCATAGCTATTTGATGAAGAAGAAAACTATTAACTTAAGCAACAAGAAGATCCTAATATAAAGAAATGAAATATGCTCACAAACAATTACTAATCCAAGAGAAATCACCTAACTAATGATGCCCTATATTTCTCAACACCATGAAACCATGGAGAATCCTAAATTGAAACATCCTCCTGTAGTGCTCCTTCCATCTTTCTCATTGCATCCCTAGTTGGAATTTGTATATCTAGTTAGTTGAACATCAATCCTTCTATTATACTTCAGGAAATAGTGGATGGTTCCTCGTAGATATCTCAAAATAGTTTTCACTGCTATCCAATGATTATGCATCGAATCCACTTGGAATTGACTGATAACACTTAATGCAAAGCATATTTCTAGTCAAGTATTCAACAAGTACATCAGTGAGCTAGTTAGTTGTCTATACTTGGAAGGATCTACTAGGATCGATTTAGAATTCATTCTTTTCAATTTTGTGATCATTGGATTTGTCATTGGTTATAAATCCATCATGGAAAACCTCTTCAACATCCCTATCACATACTTCCCTAGACCCAGATAAAACTCATCTGGTCCTTTCCAGAGTTCTATTCAGAAATAGTAATGCATCAGCCCTAGATCCTTCTTGCCAAATTTTGCTGCTAATTTCTTCGTACAATCTTCAATTTGACCTTCTACACATGTCAAGAGAAGACCATCTACATACAAAAAAATGATTACCAGTTCACCCTTCCCAACCTTAATATAAAGGTTTGAATCAACATAACTCTTCGTGAATCCTAACCTATGTAGGTTTGCATCCATTCTAGCATACCATGCCCTTTGTGCTTGTTTGAAGCCATACAATGCCTTCTTCTATATGAACATATGAATTTCTATCTTTAACTTCAAATCCCAAGGGTTTTCATATGAGTTTTCTTAAGCTGAATGATAATTGTAAATATCGTAATGAGTTGTGTTATAAAGCTCCAATATGTAGTATGGTTTTTATCTAGTCATGTTGTCATCATGTTTTGCTTTTGAGCGGGTCATTCATTGTAAATACTACAAGGAGTTCTGTTATAAAGCTCCATGGGCAGTATGTTTTGTTTTTAGTAGTCATGTTGGTTATAGGTGTCATTGAACACCGAGGATAGTGTTCTCCCAAGGGGGGAGGGTTCTGTAACAGCACTGGTGAAAATTCCATGTAAAAATATATAAATACCATGGATGATGGGACACGTATTCCAAGCTAAATTGTGGGCAATACATCCTAGGGGGTGTTCATTTGGTTGTTTATGGATAGGGAAATTGGCAAAGGCAATGGCTAAGGCATTAAAAGGCATTTTGGCACATAAAACAATGTAAATTAGGAGAAAAAGAAGATGAAAGGTCACAGGTTGCATGTGAGGAGGAAAATGAAGGAAAATAATGGAAAATGAAGAAAAGGGAGGCCTCATTAATAAAAAGGCTTATGAGGATTAGTGGGGAAGACTTTGCCAGTTTAGCTTTGGAGCTCTCTCATTATTCTCTCTCTCCGTCTCATGCTCTTGGTTACTTAGAGTTTTCTTGGAGCACTCTTGGAGGGTGTGGCATACTTGGATTCTTGGAGCAAGAAGGCAAAGGAAGAGTAAGAAAGTGCAAGAAGGCATTGGCATCAGCAGCTACATCATGTTTTCTTGCAGGTACCAAGTTGCATGTATGATTTCTTCACTAGTTTTGGCATGCATGGCACATGCATGTGGTTTCTTGGTTATGATCTGTCATTGGCATGGAGGATGGCCGGGATTGATAGTGGATTGCCTAGCCTTTCCATTTCCTAGATAGCCATGGTGATTGTGGGTTTACTTACATTGCTTTGTTTTGGTTGGTTCTCATTTTTCAATAGCTTGGGTTGAGTTACTAGTCCTAGAAGCCCTAGTTGAACAAACGCTCCGGAAGCCCTATAACATCTTGGGTTGAGTTACTAGTCCTGGAAGCCCTGGCTGGACAAATGCTCTGGAAGCCCTTGGCTAGTTGAGTTACTAGTCCTGGAAGCCTTGGTTGGACAAATTCTTTGGAAGCCCTGTATAAGTTGTGGGTTGAGTTACTAGTTCTGGAAGCCTTGGTTGGACAAACGTTGTGAAGCCCTAGAAGGCTTGGATGGAAACCAATCTAATGATGGTTTTTGGTGATGTCTAACCGTGAGGTGGAGTCATTGTTTGATGGGTTGAGGTGGGTGGCCTCTAGAAGTCATTGATGAGTTTTTGATTGATGTGTTCCTTGAGATCCCACATTCATGCTTGGAACATGGCACAAGGGTGATTGGTTGAAGAGAGACTTGGCTCAGCCAATCTATGGTCAGGTGGAACGTGGTAGTCCCATCTTCGGTTGGTTCATTACATTTATTAATGAAAAAAATCATTCCCTTGATTTTCGTGTGCAAATGTACTAATGTATATATGGACTTTGATTGCTAATATGTTTATTGTATTTTTGTTCCTATTATTATTGTTATATACACATTTACCCTAGAGGTTGTTAAAAAAAAATTACAGTAAATTCAGATGTTTTACCTACAAATGCTAGATCCATGGCTCTCTGGAAAGTGGCTCTAGCATTTGTAAGTCCAAATGGAATCCTAGCATACATGAATGTACCCCATGGAGTGGTGAAAGCAGTTTTATCTTGGTCAGCTTGACTCACCATAATCTGGTTGTAACTAGAAAATCCATCTAGCATAGAAATCTTATTTGCACCTGAAACTTCTGGAGTAGATGATCCATTTTGGGCAATGGGTAGTTATCCTTTAAAGATCATTTGTTCATATTTCGGAAATTTACACATAGCCTAATCTCACCATTTTTCTTTCTGACGGGAACTAGGTTAGCTACCCAGTCAGAATACCTTAGAGATACTATGATACGAGCATCAAGCATCTTTTTAAGTTCTTTCTCTATAGTTGGAAGAAGTATTGGATTGATTATTCTTAGTTTTTGTAGAAAGGGTTTTGCTTCTAGTTTCAAAGGAATCTTATTCTCAATTAAATATGTATCATGAGTTTTTAACTCATTATAAGACCAGGCAAAAACATCTTTGTAATTTTTAAGAAGATTCAAGTATTTGATTTTTACATCCAAAGGCAAGATTGATGACAATTTAACATTTCTCGCTTCACTTGAAGTCCCAATATTGCATTCTTCGATTTCTTCTTCAGGTGAGTTAAACAAGGGGTTTTTGGAGACATCATTATTATCAAATATTTTTTCCAATGGAACTAATCCTTTGGGAATAAAATTATTAGATAATTGAATGATATCATGATCAATAATTTTAGGACAAAATGAAGTTTTTGGGCTTTGTTGATTTGACTCTTGAACATCTTTTTATCTTCTTCAATTTGCATATTTGAGAATTCATCAATGACTTTGAAGAAAAGATTTTAATTGTTCATCATCCTCAAAAATCTGCCAGTGTTTAAGGTTATCAAGAATTGATGGTTTATACTTGATTTGAATCTGGTATTCCAACAATACTCGCTCAGGAATTTTGAAAGAGCTTGCTAAGACAGTAAGTGAATCAGCATGCATATTCTCATATTTGGGTATAGTTGTTATGTTAATCCTTGGAATAAATTTTCATTTGTGTCCCAAACTTCATTTTTATAGGACCTAAGTCTTGGGTGCTTTTTTTGACACGGATTTCTAACCTGCTTCAATATTAGTTTAGAATCGGAAAAGACACTCAAGTTTTGAACCTTTAGACTCTTAGCTAGCTCAAGACCAAGAAGAAAAGCCTCATACTCATCCACATTATTTGTGACCTCAAATTCAAGTTTAAATGATTGAGTTATGTTTTCTTTATTTGGTGAAATTAAAACAATTCCTACCCCTGCTCCTTCCTTTAAGCAAGAGATATCAAAATAAAGTTTCTAGATATCTGATTCTACAATTTTAGGTTTGGAAACTGTGTTTTCGATCACAAGTTGAGTGTTTGATGAATTTTGTAAGGACAACTAAAAGAAACCAAAATCCTGATCTACTACATAGATAGGGTTATTTTTTTCTTGATCAGACCTCCAAATAGTATGGAGGAATCTAATTTCCCTATATAATCTTAAATGTTCACCTCCATAGACTGGAATAGTAGAAAAAGGTATGTCCATCTGAAGTGATCCTCCAAGTTTAGCACAACATGATCTAGACAGGAGCATGCCAAACTTGGCAGGAATATTAGTGGCAACTATGTCTAAAACTATACTCTTTACAGGTATTTGGGCTAAGGCTACAACTAGGTCTTTGATCAGTCCTAGGCATGGTGCTTTCTTTGAATCAAAGGTGTAGAGATCATGATAAGAACAAGTAACTTGTAATTGAAGCTAGTCCATAATTACCTTTGGCATAAGGTTATGAGAAGCTCCAGAGTCCAACATGCAGTTATACAAAAGAAATTCATGGACCTTTAAAGATACATAAAATAGTGGAGCAATCTCATCAATCATATCAGAACTAGGGCCAAACACTACTAAGGTTTTTTCATCTTCCAAACTAATAACATCTCCCTCAGCATCTACACTAGAGGACTATATCCATTTAGACACTTGATTTTATAACCAAGTTTTTGGAAAGTTCAGCTAAAGGGATAGGAATCTTGACCCTTTCCAATTCCTTTTCAATATTAAAAGTTGTCAAAATGGTCTTATCACATGAAAAGGTTTCAGTAGATGACTCTACAGTTTGAGGTGTTGGAGTTTATGTTTGAATAGATTTTATTGCAGGTTCAATTATAGTGGTAGATTTTGTTGGTCTACCTGGGCCTGATCTAGGTATTAAATCATATCTTTTATTTAATTATACAATTTGAAATTCAGAAAATGCTTGATATTTTGAAGGTTGAGTGTTATATGAAATTTTCATCTACAAATAAACACATCTTCCCTAGGTAGGTGACTACACCTAGAACAATAGAAATAAAGTAGTTTAACCTTTTCTTATAGAAGATAACTGAGATGGAGGAACTTAGTTGTAGTCTTTCGCTTCCTTGATCTCTTTTGAATCGCTCTCGTCACTCCCACTTGAATTAAATCCGCTCAAAAGGTACCTACATCAAGAGAAACAGAAACAAGAAATGATCAAAGCATACATAATCTATCTACTATAAAACAATCGAATCGAAGACATTGAAACACATAATCATCACAGATATGAACAATCATATGAGAAAAGGAATAAGCTCTTTATTAATGTAGAAGGAAGAGTATCACCCAATACAGTTCAATCCTGTGCCACTCCTCCAGCTTCAGTCCAACCCTTGCCACATCAAAAGCACACTACTCTAGTAGCATAACGTTGCTTAACAAAAACTCAATTCTCAAACCAATAGAATTTCCTTACAAACTTCAGATTCTAGCCCCATGATCACTATGATGAGTGCTCAATTTATAGGAAATGGAGGTGGTTTTGTCATAAATGAGGGTATTGAATGGCCTTCCAAACTTGGAGTTAGTTTCCATGGAATAAAGGATGAGAGGGTAGAAGGTTAATGGATCCTTATCCTATCCAATTTTGAGCTCCTAGGAGGAGATAAGAGATGGGATCCTTCTAGAATGATCTAGAATCAAGGAATATTCCCAGAACCCTATGCAAATTTCGCTCAATCTCTCCTAGCACAGGTCAAAGTGGGCCTAAGTACATTGCAATGCAGGCCACAGTGGGTCTACCTGCTCTAGAGCACACTTTCTCAAGGCTTGGGTTGTGCTGGTGTCCTGAGGAGGCATTTCAGGAAGGCTTTAGGCCAGGAAACTTTCATAGAAGGAGGCATTCAATGAGTTGACTTGTCTAGGGCATGTAACAATTGAATTAGGGTTTGATGAGCCCTAAAAGTACTGATCTAAATGTCTAGAGTGATATGCCCAAATAGACCTGTAACAGTTGCCCCCTAAAGCATGAAATCGAAAATAATAATGTCGAGTGATATGCTTTACGATGTGACAGGGAGGAACTGAAGCGGATGGTAACCTGCATCGATTACAATACATTACATCATGATATTTTGAATTTTTCATGAATTGCTGAGGGAAGGCATACCCATACTTAGCATATAGACTTTCATTACATGTACATAGATAGTCGTCTACAAATATAGACCCATAATGGGATGACCATCAGTGTAAAGACATCATACAGATGATTTAGTACTCTCCTAAAATCATAGCCCGAATGGATGAAACTAGATCTATGGTCTTCTATCTCGTCCAATCGTTCACTCAAGTACGAATCTAACCATGTGAATATGTGATCTAAAGTCGAACATGGGAAGACACACTTCTGATTACCAGCCAATGATGTAGGCCATTAACAGATGTGAGAGAGATCACTAATAATGATAATGATTCTCAAGGTACTGTAGTACATTCTGCATGGTGTGAATAAATTTTTTTATGTCGAACACTATACAAAGTATTTTGGTCGAAGGCCAGTGATGTCAACCTATCATCAGAAGTGAGAAACTTGCCATTGATGTATGCAAGCCCCAAGGTACTGAAAGGGTGTTTCTAAGTCAACTTCTTGGATAATGTGTTGATGTCGACAAGAAGCGACTTGCCGCGGGAGGGCCTTGATGTATTCCACATCAACGACATGAAACAAGTGTAATGATTTTGGAGACAGAATGTGACTGACGACACAAGGTTCAGGAATGGCAGTCATGAAAATGAAGGTTTATGAGTATTGCAAAGGATGAGTTTTACTGAATGACTTCTCTTGAACATGTCGGCGACACTAAATGAATTGGCAACATTGACCCAAAACCAAAGTGATGGATGGTGTGATAGACCATAGTTATGATAACCATCAAGCAGATAACCCAACCCAAATAGTCATAGAGATGAAGTGAAAGTGTCATGTTCAGGAGCGACTTGCTACCATAAAGTGATTTATCCCTTTTCCCATTTTCCCTAGTCATTGTTGACGATACCTCTTTATTTTTTAACAAGCTTGTGGAGGATAACATATGCTTGTAGTATAATTGCACCCTTCGGGTGAATCCATCGCTATATGATGTTTTAACGAGCCTAGCGAAGGTGAAACTCGGTCTTGTCATGATGGACAAGTTTGTCGCTATTTGATGTTTTAAGGAGTTTAATGACAACGAGAACTCAGTCCTTTTCATGTTTAGAGAGTTTTAAAAGGTACAAAAAGAAAACTCCACAAATTCATTTTCATAAGTTTCTCTCTCAAGTCCGAAAAAGCGTAAAATAATACAAGAGAGAACCTATTGACCATGTTTGATCAACATATTCCTTTTTCATAAATAATCTATCTCAGCCCGGAAAATGGTTAAACTTATATTGAGTAGATGCCATTTCCAATCCGTTAACAAGCTGAAAAGGACAAGTGCTTGGCAATATTTTCATATTTAGAGTCTGAAAAGAGCTTAAAGAGGACTCCAGGGGGGTTCCTTTTTCGATGTTTAATAGAGCTCGAAAAAGAGATAAAATTACGCTCTGTGGTCAAAAGTACAATTCACAATCGTGCACGTCAAATTCATTGTATCAGCTGTAAATATGTTCAAAGAAACACCAAACGGATTAAACATAAATGTTTCATTGATAAAATGGGTAAAAAACTATAGTTTATTCATTAAATGACATGAAATAACTATAAAACAAGAATTTACCAAGTCATTTTCACCATTTGATATTTATCATTTAGTTTTGTGCTCTAAAGAAGTTTTTACATCAAACTTCAGCAGCTCATTGTGAGAGATTCTATGGATCATTTGTCGCACCGTTAGGACCAGGTAGGAGATCTACCTTTTCTCTTCCATTTAAGTCCATTATTTTGCAATTTCAGGCAAGTTTTTTAGGGTTTTGGGGTCCCTAGGGTAAATATAATTCACCCTGGGATTAGCGCAGCCTATCACATCGAAAATTATGCTACAGTGCACCCAAACAGAAGGGTACCTACTCTGCAACACACTGCCTCAACGCCTGGGCTGCGCTGGGCGCAGTTGAGAAATTTGTTTCTCCTGTTTTACCTAAAAACTCTTCAACTTTTTGCATGAAATGGATCCTAACTAAGCTTATGGTTTGATTTCGAGCTTTGATCCGATTAGAATGACTATTACTTGGTGAGAAAGAGAGCATGAAGAACAGGATATGGTTTCCCTTAATGATCTGGGTACTGTTGAGGCCCTTAGAGACTGTGGGTTACTCAAATACTTCAAGTTGTCTGGGATGAGGCAACAACTAGAACTATTGCAGTTCCTAGTTCATTCATGGGATCCAACAAATCACGCTTTTCACATGGGGGCAAAGTGCTCCCTATATTGATCGATGATGTTTACTTCCTTACAGGATTGTTGAGACGTGGTTCCCCCATATCTCTTTCAGGTTCTACCCGTGGGGGTGAATTAGTGAGGGACTACATTCGATAGTTCTATCGGCCAGATACACAGCCTAGCAAGGATGGGAAGATCAACATCAGGGATGTTCGTGATTTGCCTTTGCAAACAATCCTTTTCACTATCACAAAGTTGGCAGGTAGTGCAACACTTCATCTGGCGAATAGATCACATATTCAGTTTACACTTGAGTGCCTTGAGCCACATTCAACTGTTGCGAGGCAGTTCTCTCTTTGATGAAAGAGCAGCTAACCAAGGTAAAGAGTGGTAAGATGAAGAATTTTAGCTATGGTTTGATCTTGATTACCCTTACCATAGAGATAATTCCATTGATGCAACCTCAGTATCTGTCACTAAGTTTGACTGGTCCTAGAGATCCACGATGCAGAGATGGGTTGAGTTGATGGCTCGACATGTTGGTCAATCATCAATCTCATTTCCTCTTGCATTGTTCAGTTGGCTTAGTCAACAACACATTGTCATCGAGGAGCATCCATATGCAGGGATGGAGTTTCGTGGAGATCCAGATTTGAGGCTACTAGTGGGTGCCATTTGACCAAGTGTTTTTAATTTTTTAAGTTTTTTGTGTTTTTAATGTTTCCAAGGCTAAACTAAAAATGTACTCATGCATGCAGATGTCGGTACTATTTGACCTATGGGACATCAATAGGAGGCTGGTGAACCAGCGCGGAGAAATGTCAGAAGAGCAGTTCTCCAGGATTTGGATTTGAAAGAGACACTGGTAGAGTTGCAGGATCATATAGAGGGGTTAACCCTCAGTATTCTGGATGTCTGGATCGAGGAGTTATCGATGAGGCTGCAACGCCATACTATTGGTGTACTTAGCTGTTGGATGAGACTATTGTGCATGATAACTCAGGTTGTGACCTGTTATCATGAATATCATTAGGTCTACTTAGGATGTTTTTCTATATCCATTTTGAGTTTTGAGGTCAGAAGACCAACATGTCTTGGACAAAATTTTTGTAAAAACTTTTAAACATATATCTATTTTTATTTTCAGTGTTTTTATATATGGTTATGTGCAATCCTAATCAACTATTGATGTGAATTGAAAATTTTACTTTTACATGTGTCGTAAATGTCTGTTTAACACATAATTTGCTAAGGAATCAGTTAATGTGTTAAAGTTTCTGGAAATGTGTTGATATTGCATGTAATCAAAATGTCTTTCCATGAGACGAACTCTAAGGAATATATGATAAATTATTGGATTTCGGATGGTATAAACATTTGTTACTTGTAGTATGACAAGTTTTTAGTCCAGCCTAATGATGATTTGGCGAATTCCAAGCGAAATGGCATCAGAGAGGAGTTCGATCAATGCGCTATACTTAGCGATATTGTTCGTAGAACGATCGATACAAATCCCTTGAAAGCTCACTAACTCGCCACTTAGAGCTAATATGTCCCATGCTGCAGAAGATAGGTTCCACGTACTATGACTAACACCATCGGCATAACCAACAAATGGTTCCAAAGATTCCAACATCTGCAACAAATGCAAAGTGGATTACTTAACCACATAAAAACTCTAAAAGTCACACTGTAACACACACACACGCAAACAAAGTATATATACAGTGCTTATTACTATGCAAAATCAGGCATAGTAACATTTCAAATACAACCTGTTACGGGGCTGTGACAATGGAATTCCATCATAATCAACTAACTCATAAGCACCTTTTGCCAAAAAAACGCTTGATAATATAGGGGCCCAGCCATAATGATTCAAATTTCCCTGCTCCTAGTTTATCAGCTTCCTGATCATAAAGCAAGACCAGGTCTCCTTCTGAGAAAATGCGAGGCTTGACATTTTAGTCATATTGCACCTTTAATTGCTTCTTATGTGCTTCGTTAGCCAATGCGGCTTCACGACATGTTTCATCCAAATGGATGAGCTCTAAGAAATGTTCTTCTTCTTCAGAAGTGTCGGGTAATAGGTCAATTGCGAGTTTTAATGACGAAATTTTACATTGTACAAGCAAGATTTCCTCTAGACCATACACCAACTGAAAAGGTGTGAATCCGGTTGCATTTCTTACCGAGGTTCGATAAGCCCACAAAGCTGAGTACAGGATTAAATGCCAGTTTCATTTATGAACTCCTATCATTTTTTGGAGCATTCGCTTAAGTATTTTGTTGATAGCTTCAACTTGTCCATTAGCTTGCAGATAATAAGGAGTAGAACTATTATGTGAAAGTCCTAACTTAGCAGTCAATTCAATCATCATATGGTTGCGAAAATGCAACCCATGATTTGTAACTATAGCTTGTGGTACACCAAACCGTGCAACCACATGGTTGAAGAAAAAAAGAGTAGTTGTCTCACCATTGTTGTTTAATGTAGGCATGGCCTCGGCCCATTTCGTAAAATAGTCCACGACGACAATAATATAACCATGCCCCCCGACCGAGGTAGGGTTACATGTCATAAAATTCATGCCCCACTTTGCAAATGGTCCAACAGCGACGATAGGAAGCAGTGGTGGAGGTGTTAATCGTGTTTTGTAATCAAAAATCTGGCATGCATGACAACTTCTGACAGCAGTATTGCAATCATTGAATATAATTGGCCAGAAATAACCAGCATGAAGAATCTTCCTTGCGGTAGCATAACCAGATAAATGTCCACCACAAGCACCAAAATGGCAATCATTCAAAACTTTCTCAGCGTCCTCATAAGTGAGGCACCTCCATAAATTGTATCAATACCATGACTGTAAAGAGTGTCGCCACTGATCAGATAATCTTTGGATTGGTAATGAATATGTCATTGTTGCGAGCCAGAGGTATCAGGCCGGAAAGTTTGGGTATGGAGATAGATTAGTATATCTCCATACCGCAGGTCAAATGATGAAATTAGAAATAAGGACTCATCCGGAATTGATGGTTTCATTGTTGAATTGATATCGGTAGAGGGAAGGTTGCAAAGAAGCTTAGCGAAGACTACAGATTTCTTTGATTTGGATTTGATGAATTCCAAATCAAACTCCTGCAAAATGACAATCCATTTCAAATATTTGCCCCCCAGCAATTGACGTGACAAAATGTATGTCATAAGGTTGCAATCTGAAATGACAGTGGTTTTTTGGAGCAGGATATAGTGGTGAAACCAGAGTACTTAACTTCTGTATCATTGAGATTGCGACTCAAATAATAGATTGAATGTTCAACCCCATCTTCTTCTTGGACTAAAACCATAGCAATGGTTGTATCTGTAGCGGAGAGATACAGGAAATAGTTGTTTTGATAATTAGGGGCATACATTAATGATGCTCGAATCATGGTATATTTGAGAGCATCAAAGTAAGCTTACGCAACTTGGTCCCAATGGAAGGGAATCCCCTTTTTCAAAAGAATAGTAAATCCTTTAGCCATTTCAACGTAGTTGGGAATGAACCTCCTTCGAAAGTTAGCCTTCCCTTGGAGTCTCTGTAACTGCAGTAAATTGGAAGGTGGAGGCAAATCAAGAATTTCCTTAACCTTCAAAGGGTCGAGTTGAATTCCTTATTTAGACACTACGAAACCAAGCAAACAACTAGAACCAACACAAAACACCCATTTATGTGGATTGAGTCAAATTTTGTAGTGTCGGCACCGTAAAAAGATAGCTCTCAGATGTTGCGGGTGATCAACCGGTTTCCGTGAATGAGCAGGTAAATCATCTAGATAGGGTTGAACAATGTGTTTGATGTCATGGAAGGCATAATTCATTGCCCTCTGAAAAGTTGCCCCAGCGTTCTTCAAACCAAAAGGGAGTTTCCTTTATGCGAATGTTCCGCAAGGACAAATAAAAGCAGTTTTATATTGGTCTTTTGGTTGGGTATTGATCTGATTATAGTCGGAAAAGCCATCCATAAATGAAAATATTTCACATTCGACACAGTCATCAATTATCTGGTCGATAAAGGGATTGCGATAGTTGTCTTTTGGACAAGCGTTATTAACACCCCTATAATCAACGCACACTCGTATTGTTCCTTGTTTCTTCATGACAGGAACAAGATTGGAAACCCAATCGGTAAGAGGAATAGGGTAAATGAAACTAGCATGCAACAGTTTTTCAATTTCTGCTTTTATGGCAGCAGCCTTCTTTGGATGAACAGGATAGAGGCGTTGTCATACTGGTTTGACATCAAGATACATTTTAATCTCATGTTCAACTATACTAGAATCAATTCCTCGCATTTCCTCATATGACCAGGAAATTATATCATAGAATTCACGAAAAAGAGCACGGTAAGTTTCAAGTTTGGACGGAGAACAAGATTTGCCAACATGGATGTTCTCTACAATTCCAGGTTTGGTCGAAATGTCGATAGAAATGGTTTCCTCAATATTTGACAAGTTTCGTTCGAAATCAATTATGTCTATAAATACAGAATTCGAAAGGAAATCAACAATTGACAGATGATTTGGTTCATTTGAAACATCTTCTATGTGATCTCGAAGATGGGATTGATGATGATAATATTCCCATGGTTCTTCTTCTGTCATCATTGATTGGATTATTCCTTCATCAATAGAAAATGTACGTGAAAAAGGATCAAAGGAAGTACCATATTCTAACGAACGATCAACCCATACAATTGGTGATAATGGATTTGGGTTTTCCGCACAAGCCAAAAAGATTGATTGTTGTGCAAGCTCAATGGGGCTTAGCGGCATGGTTTCATTACTCATATCAACTTCAGAATTGTTGGAAATCTTCCATGAATCAGATAAAGTGGAAGATATCATGTTGCAAGTCTCAACTTTTGCAACTTCCACCATTTGTGATGGTGACAGTAGCGAAAGGTACCCATTAGGGAAAGATCTTTGAAGAGACTTACTCCAACATTCTGAAGAGATATCGGGGGTCTGTGAACTAACAGAATGCTTCCAGTAGCTTGTGAACTAGAGGAAAAGAAGCTGAGTTGATCAATTACTGTGATTCCGCCTTTATGAGGAAAAGCGATCATATGAAAGTATGTCGAAACCACAACAACCATAGCATAAACCCAACGTCTTCCTAGAAAAATGTTGTAGTCAAGGGGTCCTTCAACAACCTCAACTTCAACAGTTACAGTTTTTCCCCCTAGTTCTATCTATAGGTTACTTAAAAATCCACAAGGCATATAAGTGTGACTGTCAAAAGCTTTTAAAGTTGTAGGTGACCGTGACAAAGGTGGGAATCCAAGTGTTTTCTAGCAACTCATTAACATGATACAAGTAGATGCACCCTCGTCAAGGATGGTTCAATGAATGAGTTTATTCAAAGCCTTTACTTGGATCAGGAAAGCTAATTGAGCTGGTAATTGTGGCGTATATCTTGCATGGTTGAAAACCACAAGATTAGAATCTGTTGGATCAATTCCACCAATTGCTGACAATAAAGCCTGCTTTTGGGAGGGACAGTTTTGAAGCACCTCAAGCGTCGACATAGCAGAAGGTGAATAAGCCAGATCTTCTACTATGTTATAGTTTTGACCTACTCGAGCTCGAGGGTTGAATGTAGACTTATGTACAACTTCTTTAGACAGTTTTATTGTTAACTCTAGTGCAATAGGTGGTGGAATAGGATCAGACGAAGTTGAAGTTGAAGTATTTGGTTGATTTGAAGCCTGGTTATTCGACGACGATGTGGATTTCCATAATCTTTACTTCATGTAGACACAAAAACATCAATTTTAGGCTTGGAGGTGGATAGCATAAGCACTTGTGAAGTGGAAGCATGACCTGTAGCAACCAAATGAATCTCTTGATTCGGAAAAGGGTCTGTCAACACAACAGATGCACTAGAATTCTTAAGAAGTTTTGAGACTTTAGAAGAGTGAGGAAAGTCTCATGGAAAATGCTCCTCGTTACAAATTAAACATGGATAATGAGGTTTCCTAGTTGGAGAAATGGAATCAGATGATTTCTCTTGAGCGGGAGGGATTTGTTTCTTTTTAGCTTTCCCCTTCTTCTTGCTTCCAGGTTGCTTTTCATTCTTACCTTTTTCAGATGACATGACATTTATTTCAGAAGTAAGAGTATTATTAGATGCAGTAGAATTTTGACTAGAAATATCGAGTGTTTGACCAGATGGTCTACCTGTTGTTTGTGTACTTGAAGAACCAATCACATCGTCACCGACATGAGAGTCCTTACTAGATGGAGGTGGAGGAACAGTAAAAGCTGGTCTGGGTGAATTTGGAATTTTGTCATAGAGGGTGCCAAACTAGGTGTAAATAAAGTCTAAGTATTGGGCACGAGCAATTACTTGCTTGTCAGTGACAACTCCTCCTTTAGCCACATCCTCGGTGATAGATGGCAATAAGGATTTTATAAACCACTTAGCTAAAATCTGATCGGGAACATAAGTTTTGACCATTCGACGATGACGACGCCACTCATGAATATGATCAAAGATGTGAGTAGCAGTAATCTATTTAAAGTTGGTCAAAAGTTCCATTCCAATTTCATATCTGATGGGTAACTAGAAGTGGGTTAAAAATGTGGTGGCTAAGGATGTAAAGTTATCAAAATAAGCTCATGGTAATTCAATATACCACTTTGCAGCTAGACCAGTAACTGTTCGTTGGAAAATACATAGTCTAACTGAATCATCATTCAAGGAGTTTGATGAACACCATAAATGAAAAGTCATAACATGATTGGACGGGTCTTCTCCAAGGTTTCCATTGAATTTCGGAATATTGGAAGGCAATTTATGAGGAATCACCGACCACCAAGGTGCATAAATAATTGGATCATTGGTAAGCTGATTTAAATCTAGTAATTCAAGTGTTTCGACAAAAGGAAACCGTCTATTGAGGTCAGGTTGAGCGTAACCAGGGTAAGATGGAATTTCCTGTGCAATAGGCCTTTGCATACCAGCATAAGGCATCTGTTGATGGAAACCTTGATAGGGGTAAGTTTGTTGAGCAAATCCGGTATAAGGTGGTTGTTGGGCACCAAGATAAATTTGATGTTGTACAAACCAAGCATAGGCTTGTTGACCAGGATCTGGGTAAACTTTTTGTTGCCCAAACCTAGCATAGGATTGTTGACCAAGTCCAGGATAAGTTTGGTATTGTTGGAATTGTTGTTGTTGATATTGTGGCTACCATGGTTTTTGATTTAACGATTGTTGCCCACCAATGTAAATTTGACCAGGTTGTGAATATATTACACTAGTATAAGTCTGAGTCATTCCAGTAAATGGAAAATTGGCCTGAGGTTGTTGGATTCCAAGCACAAATGGATGTTGTAAAATGGCCTGAGAAGACTGAATCTGTAAACCTGAAACTTGGGGGTCAGAGGTTGAAGGACCAGCTTGCAAAGGTTGAGATACAACTAACTAAGCTTGTGACTGTGGTAAAGTCGTAACGACATGCATAGTAGATATGGATGAAATAGATTGCATTGGTTGTGATGGATACACAAGCCTTGGTTGAACGAGCATTGTTGGCTGCCACTGACAAATAGTCATTCCAGGCTGACCTAAAGACAATGACATACTGCCATATGGTTTCCCCCCAGAAAATGGAGGATAAGGAGATTGCGCATTTTGTTCTTTGTATGGGGGTAATCCAGTGTAAAGTAGATACATTGGATGGTAACCAGATGAACCAGCTTGATATTGACTTGATGGATCAAACTGTTCAGTATCCGTAAGTGATGAACCAGGTAAAATTCCTGTGGAGGACATGGGTGAAGACCATGGACTAGAAGCAACACCTAAGTGGGTTCCAGATAAAGATTGGTAACCTGATGGGATGGACGAAACACCATACAAATGTGACTCAGGTGTCATGGTAAACATTGAAGAAGTAGCAATAGAGGATTCTATTATAGCTGTACATATGGTACAGTCTGGGATGTTGATTCTGCCATAGTCAAATGTCCTAACGAATCAACGGGAGTCTGAAAGTAATCAAGATCAAAAGGAGAAATAAAATGAGGAGTATGAGGATAAAGATAAATCTCAGGTCCAAAGTCAGTTGGAGTTCTGGGTGTTTCTTCTTCAGGTTCCTCTTTAATTGAAATCAAACTAGGTGGAAGAATTTCAACGTCAGGTCCGTAATATATTTCTAGTATTTGACTCTATGGTAAAGGGGAAGTCTCAACAGTTACAGATGTTTGAGTATAAACTGGTTGATCGTCTTTCAGTATGGTAACAACTTCTAATTGTTCAACTTCAAGATCCAAGTGTTCTGTTAAAAGAACAACAGGTTCAGGTTGGGCTTCTTGAACAATTTTTTATTCATAAGTAACTTTTGGTTGAACTGTGATAGGTTCAGGATCAACTTCTGGTTGAACAGATTCAGGTTCAGAAGTAATTTATTGTTGAACAACTTTGGGTTGAGAATCAACCTCTTGTTGGACAACTTGGGTTACTGTTTCACAAGGTTGACTTTTAGTGTCCTCGGGTAATTGTGGAGATTCCACTTCAGTAACAGATGTACCAGTAATTGTAGGAGTAACTGGGGTCACAGTACTTACCAGTATAGGTGACTCTGGTAATTCAGATGAAGAACCAGAAGTTTGTGATGTACTGGATTCAGTTAAATGAGACTGCTTTTATCGACTAGGTATAGCTTCAAGGGGTAAAGGCGATTTACTCGCTGTCCTCCGCAAACGATAGGGTAAGGGTTGATGTTCCTCCAAGGTTGCTGATTGATTTTATTACAAAAAAGAAATAAACAAAAAGAGGGTAATCTAGGGAAAAGTATTACCAAGAAACTGTGAACTGCAACATACTACCTCAGTAAACCAAGGACTTAACATACGTGTAGGCAATCTCCTCAAATGTTTTGTTCGGTGTATCACAGTGTACAAGGAGACCCATATATACCTGAAAGTACTTGGAGGCCCAATCCGTGTTACCGCTGTCTAATGCAAAACTGCATAGTGAGACCATTCCTTTATACTTTTCATACTATAACAACGCCCTATATACCCAAAGGCACGTGGACAAGCTATGATATACTTACGTACGTGGAATGAGGTATCACACTCAGAATGTATCGCAGACAAATAACAAGATTTGCTATGTTTTACGATGTTGGAACGCGTCTCTAGCCTAGAACCTCTAAATGTTATTTGTTAGGTGAAAATGCTCCATTAGGTTAATTGAGATAACTTTTAAGTTGATCTTCATTAAGAGTTTATCTTTCAGGTTCACCACGTGATGTCTTTGAAATTCCTAGAATGCAACTATGATGAGAAACATTCCTTTCATTTGATTTTGAACAATGAAAATGTTAAAATTGGCAACTAGGGCCAAACTCCATGTGGGTCATCTTATTCATGGTTGATAATATTTTTATTAGATTCCTCTCGTCGAGAGGTGTGGGATTGATCTAAAGATCATCCGATTCTAATAAGTATTTATGGAGATATGAATTTATTTTGATTATGGAATAATTATCAAGCCGACCTACAACTCATGTAGGCTCAAAAGCCCAACAGTCGCATATATTCAAACATCTATAGTTGTGTATAAATACAGGAGGACTTTTCCTCATTTGCACTCACTCATCTCATCACATCTCTCTCTCTCTCCTGCACAGAAAAGAGGCTCTTCTCTACTACGCATAAAAGACACTCTCTCTCACACATGTGGAAGGAAGGATGTAGTTTTAGGGCAGCAACTGCAGAACCAAAGTTTGACCAGCGTTGACCAGAAGACTCCCTCCTTAAAACTACATTGTAGGTCCATCTGGATCTCCTCTGAAGGCCGCAATTTTTGGTGGTGGAATCAAGCCGATCCGACAGTCAGTTTGTGAGATATTGTTTGCCCTAGTTTGGGACTGATCTAGGGTTTGTTGTTGCTGATGTAAATCAGATTTATGTACTACTTCTCTCTACTAGATTATTGAAGATAAAAGAAGATTTGATCAAAGGGTTTCCCAAATATTTATATTGGGGTTTGTCCCTGGCTAGCCGCCACATCTCGTGTCTCTTGTCTTGGCTTGTTTTCTGTTGATCGTTTCATGTTCTATTTGCACTTTACTTAAGGTTCATGTGATTGCTAATCTATGGATAATAATAATAAAAAGAAGTAAACTGTTCTAAGCATAGAACATACCATAACTTAACATGGCATCAGATCAGAGCTGAAGACAAAGCCCAAGCAAGAGCAAGAGCAATCACCGAAGAGAAGATTGGCAGGTTTTCCTAAAAGAACTCATGGGGATCTCAACACACTTCCCTGCTGAAGATAAACTTCATGAGAAATCTGACTACCACGAATGGAATATGTCTCTCGATCTAACATTAAAAGAACAAAAAGTGTTGGACCATGTAAGAGGCAGAATTTTCGAGGAATTAATGACAAGATGCATTCAAGAAGAAACAAGGATAGAAGAGCAAGAAATGCCCATGCATAAAGGTCCTCCTGCTACCTATTCTTCTCATGCTAAGAAAAGAAATAATTCTGGGACTAAATCGAAAAGAAAGGTTGGACCTAAGGGTGGAAGAAAAGGATGATGTTACGTTTGTGATAAAGCAGGTCACTATGCTAGAGAATGCCCTGATAGAAAGGACTCTCACCGAGATGATGATCAAAATCCCTCTCATGGCAATCAAAGGAATGGAAAATCTAATGGCAGGGGCAAAAGGAGCACTAGAAATCAAGGAAGAGGACAATCATTCAAGAAGGCAAGAAATTCCAGGTATGAATCTAACACTATTGATAATAAGCAGGATGAATATTATCTACCAGCTGCTCTGTCTACCTTTGCTCCTCCAGACTCGCTGGGAAATTGGCTTATTGATAGTGGTACCTCAAGGCACTTCACTGGTTACAAAGAAGTTCTCCATAATCTGATGGAGAAAGAAACAAACCTGGAAATTGTCCTTGGGGACAATATGAAATATCTCGTGAAAGGTGTAGGCAATGTCTTCGTTAAATTGAATCAAGGTAATACAATCCACCTACAGGATGTATTATATGTACCTAATCTCAAAAAAGAACCTGGTGTCCATTTCGGCAATGGAAGACAAAGGCTACAAGGTGGCCTTCAACGATGGCAAGATACGTGCATGGAAAAACAATATTAAAAATGCCTTCACTCTTGGGTTTCAAGTTGATTCATTATATCAGGTCGATGGAAGTCCGTTAGGTGTCATGTCTTGTGACACATCTCTTCAGTCTGAATTATAGCATCATAGGTTTGTTTGCCTTCATTATAAAGCTCTACCTGATGTAAGAAAAATGGTGATCGGGATTCCCGAGTTCAGATTAGAGCAAGAAGGTGTATGTCCTGGATGTGCTGAAGGAAAGCTAAAAAGGGGACCATTCCCCTCAAGCCAAAGCAAGACCTCCGATATATAGCAGTTAGTTCACTCAGACATATCTGGTATGATGCCTGTGAACTCCTTGGGAGGATATTCATATTACCTCACTTTTACAGATGACTATTCTCTCAAGACTTGGATATACTTCTTGAAAAAGAAGGATGAAGTGTTCTCCTGGTTTCGACACTTCAAAGCCTTGATCGAGAATCAAACCAAAAAGAAGATCAAGATCTTAAGGACTGATAATGGGACTGAATATGAATCTAATGAGTTTCATAATTTTTGTAAAGAGGTTGGCATTAAGAGGGAGACTACTACTCCATACACTTCTGAACAGAATGGTGTGGCGGAAAGGAAGAACCAAACGATTTTGGAAGCTATCCATGGTATGCTCCATGATCAAAGTCTTCCGAATTTTCTATGGGCCAAAACTGCAAACACCGTCGTATATGTACAAAACCGATGCCCTCATCAAGCATAGGGTTCCAAGACTCCTGAAGAAATGTTCACCGATAAGAAACCTGATGTATCTCATTTTAGAATTTTTGGAAGCCCTGTATATTTTCATGTGCCGAAAGAGAAAAGAAACAAATTGGGTGCATCTAGAAAGAAAGGAATCTTCATGGGCTATAGTAAAAATACTAAGGGTTATAGAATCTATGTAGCCGGTCAAAGGGAAGTCGTGATTAGTCATGATGTCACCTTTAACGAAGATATGGCTCTCAGCAAGGTGGACAATCTTCCTACTTTGAGGAGCTCTCAAGAAGTTGACACCAAGGAACTGAAAGAAAAGGATGACGAAACAATCCCTGATGTGGAAGAACCCATGGATCCTATTGATCCACCTGAACCTTCCTCTTCTAGGAAGAGGCCCTCTTGGCTTAGGGGGCTACTCAATGATGTTGAAGGACACACTGCACCACGAGGAACCTTCCGTGAAAGTAAGAAACCTAACAAGTATCAGGGATACCTGACTATCATGAGCACAATCATACAAAATGAGCCTTCATCATTCTCAGAAGTCGTCAAGCATCAAGTATGGAAGGATGCTATGACCGAAGAATATGAGTCTATTATGAAGAATGATGTCTAGGAAGTAGTTCCCAGACACCAGGACAAGACAATTGTCACTTCTAAATGGCTTTACAAGATAAATCATGCAGTAGATGGAAGTAGGGAAAAGTATAAGGCTCGTTTTGCTGCTCGTGGCTTCTCCCAAAAGGAAGGAATAGATTATGACGATATATTTGTGCTTGTTGACATATATACCACCATCCGCTCGATCATAGCCCTTGTAGCTACACAAGGATGGAATCTACATCAGATGGATGTAAAGACTGTGTTCCTGCATGGTTCAATCAAAGAAGAGGTCTATGTGGAGCAACCTGAAGGATTTGAGATTCATGATCGAAAATATCTTGTGTGCAGGTTGAAGAAGGCCCTCTATGGGTTGAAGCAAGCACCCTATGCGTGGTATGAGAGGATCGATAGCTACTTGATGAAGCTAGGATTCACTAGGAGTGAAGCCGATCCTAACCTTTACTTTAAGGTTGAAGATGACAAACCTCTCATACTGGTGTTGTATGTTGAAGACCTCTTCCTAACAGGTGCAGACCCTCTCATTCACAAATGTAAGAGGGAGTTGGCTTCTGAATTTGAAATGAAGGACCTAGGACTGATGCACTATTTCCTAGGACTTGAAGTTTGGCAGAAGCCAGGGGAAATTTTCCTATCCCAAGGAAAATATGTGGTGAAGATACTGGAAAGATTCTTTATGGTGGACTGCAAGCCTATATCTACCCCAATGGAGCTTTACTTTAAGAAGTTAAGCGATAGTGCTGCTGGACCTATTTTATGAAATGCCACTGAGTATCAGCAACTTGTCAGAGCATTAATGTTCTTGGTGAACTCTCATCCAGATATATGCTTTGCAGTCAACACATTGAGTCAACATATGGTTGAACTTCACCACATTCATTGGATTGGTGCCTGCAGTCAACACATTGAGTCAACATATGGTTGAACTTCACCACATTCATTGGATTGGTGCCAGCAATCTGTTAAGATATCTTCGTGGCATAATTACATATGGGTTAAGATACATTGTCGGAGATGTGAGACTACTTGGATACACTGATGTTGACTGGGTAGGCAGTGTGGTGGATTGTAAGAGCACTTCCGGGTGTTGTTTCTCCTTGGGATTTTCTTCAATATCCTAGATGAGTAGGAAGCAAAATTCAGTGGCTTTGAGCACCACCGAAGCAGAGTATATTGCTGCTAGCATGGCCTCCTGTGAGGCAGTCTGGTTGTGAAAGCTCTTCAGTGAGCTGTTTGGATTTACATTGGATACCACCGTGATCTTATGTGACAACCAGAGTCAAATTCGTTTGTTAGAGAATCTTGTATTTCATGATCGCTCCCAGCATATCGATATCAAGTACCACTATATTTGAGATATGGTGCAACGGGGAGCTATAAGGCTCCAACATATTAGTACAGATGAACAGGTCGTTGACATTCTGACAAAGCCCCTAGGAAAGGTCAAATTCCTGACTTTCCAAGAACGACTTGGTGTTGTTTAGAGACCCTCTGATAAGGGTCCTGTATGATGTATTGATCTCTGGGAGCTCTGCGGGGGCACGAGGTACTTCTTGGAGAAACATATGACCACAAGGTGACCCTCCATCCCCTGGTGGTGTACTTGGATAGGGTAAAAGAATCAAACTTTCCCTGTGATACCCCGTGGTGACTGTGTAGCAAGATGATTAGTTCTCCTATGAGGTATGGATGATGTGTTCTCCATGACGACTGTGTAGCAAGATGATTTGTTTTCCATGGCAAAAAGATGATTTGCTCTCTTGTGGGACAGGATGATTCGCTCTCCAGTGGACAGGATTAACTAGTTCTCTTGTTGAGGCATCCTACCCATGCAGTCTGGGACTCATGGGAAGTACCTATCATCTAATCAATGAGCAGGGAAATGAGATTAGGGACCATAGTAGTACCAATGGACGCATCATTGTATCTACCCTACTCCCTATGCTAGGATGACCTTCATTGATCTGGGATCAATGATACTGGTCTGGGACAAGTGGTAGGAGTTGTACCCACTATGACGCTGACTTCGAGTAGGTTGAGACTGGTCTGGGACCAGTGGTACATACTCTGAGACTGACTTCAGGTTAGTGGAGGACTGGTTTGGGACCAGTGAGAGTGGTACACACTATGACGCTGACTTCAGGTCGGTTGAGACTGGTCTGGGACTAGTGGTACACACTCTGAGACTGACTTTGGGTCAGTGGAGGATGGTATGATACATCCTCGATCATTTCTTCTTCTTCATGATTCGGACAAAGCATAGAGAGCATATCATAACAAGGCAGAACATATCAAAGTAGAGTAGGCAAAATAGAGCAGAGCAGAGCATGGATCAAGCTGTATAGGGTAGTGCATTTGATGGATGAATAGTGGCGATAGGCATATGAAGTTCTCCCTAGTTGAGAGGGAGTGTTAAAATTGGTAACTAGGGCAAAACTCCATGTGGGTCATCTTATTCATGGCTGATAATATTTCTATTAGATTCCTCTTGTCGAGAGGTGTAGGATTGATCTAAAGATCATCCGATTTTTATGGAGACATGAATTTATTTTGATTATGGAATAATTATCAAGCCGACCTACAACTCATGTAGGCTTAGAAGCCCAACAGTCGCATTTGTTCAAACATCTACAATTGTGTATAAATACATGAGGACTTTTCCTCATTTGCACTCACTCATCTCATCGCATCTCTCTCTCTCTCCTGCGCAGAAAAGAGGCTCTTCTCTACTGCGCATAAAAGAGACTAACTCTCACACATGTGGAAGGAAGGACGCAGTTTAAGGGCAGCAGCTGCAGAACCAAAGTTTGAACAACGTTGACCAGAATACTCCCTCCTCAGAACTATGTTGTAGTTCCATCTGGATCTCCTCTGAAGGCCACAATTTTTGGTGGTGGAATCAAGCCGATCCGACAGTCAGTTTGCGAGATATTGTTTGCCCTAGTTTGGGACTGATCTAGGGTTTGTTGCTGCTGATATAAATCAGATTTATGTACTACTTCTCTCTACTAGATTATTGAAGATAAAAGAAGATTTGATCAAAGGGTTTCCCCAATATTTATATTGGGGTTTGTCCCTGGCTAGCCGCCACATCTTGTGTCTCTTGTCTTGGCTTGTTTTCTATCGATCGTTTAATGTTCTATCTGCACTTTACTTAATGTTCATGTGATTTCTAATCTTTGGATAATAATAATAAAAAGAAGTAAACTGCTCTAAGCATAGAACATACCATAACTTAACATAAAACCTTAATAGAAGGGAAAGAGCAATCAAAATGTTTGATCAAAGAGCAAAGAGTACATCTAATGCAATTTCCCTATACTATTCCTACAAACACACACAAACCTCTAATTGCATAATGCAAGTTTTTCTTTTCAATTCCCTTAATGTTTAGATGAACAAAAGGAAACTAATGCGCATATAATCAATCAATCTTTTTCGTAAGAAATGAAGACTTTACGACAGTTCCTTTTCGAAAGAAATGAAGACTTTACGACACTTCCTTTTCAGAAAAGATTAATCAACTATAAGCTAACTTTGACAATGAATTGATAATGATAAAGAAATCATCTAGGAAACATTAAACAATCAAGGCCAAAGTAGGGCTAGGAAGAGAAATACAACTTGATTTCAGAACCACAAGAATAATTGATCTTTCAGCAAACAAAAAGACAAGTGACTTTGGAAAAATCAGACCAAAGGTGGGTTTTTTAGCCTAAGAGGAATCAGCGCAAGCCAGAGTGGGAGACAATGCACTGCAATGCACTGTCTCTAAGGCAGGGGCTACTCTGCAGTGCACTATGTCAATACCACCACTGCGTTGGTGCCAGATAGTCAAATCAAGAGACATTCAAGCACAATTTTTGACTAAAAACACTTCAAAAAAACCGAAATAAGATCAATAAAGTCAAGAAAATTCTACTAGGGTGTAATATGATGAGGGTAAGCCACCAAGAATGACATTCGTTCCCTAGTATGGTCACCAATTTGTTATATGGAATTTTCATCTACGGATAAACACATTTTCCCTAGGTGGGTGACTACACCTAGAACAACAGAAAGAAAGTAGTTTAACCTTTTCTTATAGAAGATAGATGAGATGGAGGAACTTACTTGTAGTCTTTCGCTTCCTTGATCTCTTTTGAATTGCTCCCATCACTCCCCCTTGAACTAAATCCGCTCAAAAGGTACCTGCATCAAGAAAAACAGAAACAAGAAATGATCAAAGCATACATAATCTATCTACTATAAAACAATGGAATTGAAGACATTGAAACACATAATCATCACAGATATGAACAATCATATGAGAAAAGGAATAAGCTCTTTATTAATGTCGAAGGAAGAGTATCACCCAATATAGTTCGATCCTGTGCCACTCCACCAGCTTCAGTCCAATGCTCGCCACATCAAAATCACACTACTCCATCAGCATAACATTGCTTAACATAAACTCAATTCTCAAACCAACAGAATTTCCTTACAAACTTCAGATTCTAGCCCCATGATCACTATGATGAGTACTCAATTTATAGGAAATGGAGGTGGTTTTGTCATAAATGAAGGTATTGAATGGCCTTCCAAACTTGGAGTTAGTTTCCATGGAGCAAGGGATGAGAGGATAGGAGGTTAATGGATCCTTGGCCTATCCAATTTCAAGCTCATAGGAGGAGATAAGAGATGGGATCCTTCTAGAATGATCTAGAATCAAGGAATATTCCCATAACCCTGTGCAAATTTTGCTCAATCTCACCCAGTGCAAGTCAAAGAGAGCCTAAGTTTACTGCAGTGTAGGCCACAATAGGCCTACCTGCTTTGTAAAGCACTATCTCAAGCCTTGGGCTGCGATGGTGTCCTAAGGAGGCATTTCAGGAAGGCTTCAGGCCAAGAAACTTTCATAGAAGGAGGCATTCAATGAGTTGACTTGTGTAGGGCATGTAACAACTGAATTAGGGTTTGATGAGCCCTAAAAGTACTAATCTGAATGTCGGAAGTGATATTTCCAAATAGACTTGTAACATTGAGCATCTCCTTGTTCTTGTTCAAAAGAATAGGAGGAAGATGAAGAAACTATTACCAATTTTTTTACTGAAGAATCAACATTATTGATATCTTCAGTGATTAATGGACCTGTTCCTGTGGCTCTTGATCATCAATCAACAATGGTGGTTGAATATTTTGATCAAAACCTAGTCTCTAAAGGATCTACATTTGAGGAGCTCTTTGAAATTGAGTTTGAGTTTGAGGTCTGACAACAGTTTGATAAGTAGTTCTAGGTTGTGCTTCAATTTTAGTAATCCTATTGGAAAGGTTTCTAAGTAAAGATGTAATTTCAACAATTTTTTTATCTTCAAGTTTAGTTTTGGAAGAAGATGAATCATCAATCCTAGCTTTTAATTTTCTTTCTTCTTTCTCTGCTTTAGCTTTGAGTTTTCTAGAAGCATACATGTTAGCTTCTACTTCTATAGCATTTGTATACATGTCTTCTAATGTATTAGATACCCTTTTTCTCAGCATGACTGCAAAGTCATCTTCAAATGCTTTGGAAAATCTAACTTTTGCAGCTGCTACTCGTGGTTTACAATCAGTAGGCATTTTATGATAGATTTTGTTAAATCTCTTGATGAATTTAGCAATTGGTTCACCATGGTTTCTCTTCAATTATTCAAATTCAGTGAGAAAGTAGATAGGATCCTTATTTACCCCCCATTGATTTTTAAAAGTAGTTATGAGCTCATTCCATGTTGTAATAGAGTCAGGTCTAAGTTTCCTAAACCAGATCCTAACATTTCCTTCTAAGGATTGAACAAATAATCTCATATGAACATTTTCCTATTCTATGTTCATATTGTCAATGAAATCTAGGAAATTTGATACATCATCTTATGTTGAAGGACTAGTTTCTCCATGGAGTAAATGTTGATCTTCGAACTGGAATTTCGCCGAAACTTGTCAGAAAATGATAATGAGAGCGCACTGAGATATCAAGAAGGGTTCAGACCGTGGTAAGAGCTTTCAGATCTGCTGGGACAGTGAATCCCAGTTTGCAGGCACGGGCTGTTTTAGGAGATCTCAACGGCAAACGGGATTTTAAACCCCAGAAAACGCCCTGAGCGAAATGGGAGAGCCAAGGGGGGGGGGAGAGATCCCCTCCTTCAAAAACGTGGTAATAGGTGAGACGAGCACAGGAGGAGAACAACACACTGAGAAGGAAAGTCATGCCCCAGTAATGGGCAACCTATGGCAGAAAAGAATGAGAGGAAAATGCCTACCTAGGGCTCAAAAACAGCCAAGGTATGTCGTTCCCAACAACAAATTGGAGGAATATAACTGTTACATGAGAGACCATGCCTTAATATGTAGGTTTGTTGGGTATTGGCCTTCTGAACGGGAACTCTACAGATGGATTGACCAGAGATGGAGACCTAGGGGACAGGTAGATCTCAAACTTGGAGCCCAAGGTTTTTTCACAGCAATCTTTTCCAACCTAGAAGATAAGAACAGGATCTTTGAGGAGGGACCATATTTCTTGAACAATGCAGGCCTGTTCATGAAATATTGGGAAGAGAGATACAACCCCGAAAAGGGAAAAATGCTTGATGCACCAGTCTGGGTTAGACTGTTTGGGCTTCCTGATGAGTTCTGGGACCCTGAAATTCTGGAGGGAATAGGCAACACGATTGGGAGCTTTGTTAAAATTGCAGAGGCTACGAAACGAGGTAAATATAATGCTTATGCGAGAATCTGTGTTTACATAAATCTGGCAGATCCTCTCCCGGAAAATGTCGAAGTAGAGTATCATGAAGAAATCTGGAAGCAGCCAATTGATTACGAACATATCCCTTTCCGATGCCGCATCTGCCATGAATATGGCCACTTATACAGGCAATGCCCGCTGAATAAAGAGGAAGAATCCAAGAAAAGCCAGGCGGATCAACAGAGAAGTACTGAGAGAATGGAGGATCCAGAGAGAGGCTTTCAGCAGGTAGTAAGGAAGAAGAAGCAGAATAAAGAGGGACCAAAGACCCAATCTCAGAAGAAACCCAGCCAAACAAGTAATCAAAACAAATTTCAGGTACTGCAGAGCGAAAATGAAGAATATGAAGTAAACCTGGAAGAAGATGAGGACCCAGAGAACACCCCCATGGAAATAGCTGGAGAGGAGAAAGGAAAAGAAACAAATTTAAGCAAAACAAGCAGAGAAAAACCGGAGGAGAAGTCAACAGAAACAGAACTGGAATCTCAGATGGAAGTGGAAAACCCGCCTGAAAATGAAGCAGAAGAGGAGAAAATCATGAGAAGGTTACTCCAGGAATGGAAGTATCTGGACAGCAGGTTCATACCTGAAAAACAAAAACAGTTATATAAGGAAGTCTTTCAGAAATACAAGGAGAAAAAAGGA
Source organism: Pinus taeda (assembly GCA_000404065.3). Taxonomy (NCBI): domain Eukaryota; kingdom Viridiplantae; phylum Streptophyta; class Pinopsida; order Pinales; family Pinaceae; genus Pinus; species Pinus taeda. The sequence goes on from APFE030933065.1 coordinate 206,320, forward strand.
GAGCCCCCGGATAAACCAACTATGATAGAAAGTGAGCAGGGGCATGAAGATAAAGGAATGGGAAGCTCTGGCAAAAACAGCAGAAAAAGAGGCCGGAAAACAATGAGTGAAACTATCCAGACGTTGGGAGAAATATTGATAAACTCAGGTAAGGTGATACCTCTGTCGGAGGTATTCTTCCCCTCATACAAAAAGTTTTAAATGATAGTTATCAGTTGGAATATTAGGGGTTTGAATAGTAGAGGTAAACAAAGGTATATGAAGGATAAGTTGAAAAAAGAGAAACCTAGTATTATGATCTTACAGGAAACAAAGATCTTGGTTCAGCAGCTCGAAGAAATAATAGAAAAAAGCAAACTACAATATCAAGTGATTGGGCAAGATGCAATCGGTTCTGCAGGAGGTATTGCAGTCCTGTGGAACCCCAATGAAATCATCATAGATAATTGGTCCAGCATGAGCGGAACCCTTACTGGGCTGGGTAGGATACTAGGAACCAAACAACAGGTGGTTATTTCAGGGGTCTACGGCCCCCCTTCCCCTGGGAAAAAGGAGCAGTTCATAAATAGTTTCAAATCTATCCGCAGACTTTACCCTGAAGCTGCTTGGATCATTGGTGGAGACTTCAACTTGATCAGATCCTTGGAAGAGAAAAAAGGAGGGATTAGGAGGAGGGATCACTTCATGGACAGTTTCAACGATATGATAGAGGAACTTAGGCTTGTTGATATCCAGACCATTAATGGGATCTACACATGGAACAACAGAAGGGGAGGAAAAAACCAAATTGCATCTAGATTGGATAGATTCCTAGTTTCTGAAGCCATCATGAACAAAGATGTTTTTGTGGAGGCCAAGATCATTCCATCTTTGGGATCTGACCACTGGCCGATTCGATTAGAGGTTGATATCAAGAGGATTCAGGGGAAAAGGCCTTTCCGATTTGAAGCTTTCTGGTTAAGGGACCCTGATTTCATCAAGAAAGTAGAGGACTGGTGGAAACAATGTACTAGTCAGGGCAGATGTAGAATGCACACGTTCCAACTAAAGTTGAAAGAGCTGAAAGGAAAAATAAAAAAATGGAACAAGGAGGAATTTGGCAACATTCTGGAAGATAAACAAAAACTAGAAGGGGAAATGGCGGATCTCCAGCAGAAGATAATTTTGGAGGGAAGAACAAAGGAAAGCACCAACAGGGAGGGGGTAATCCTTGGCAGATTGGAAGAGAGACGAAAGCAAGAGGAGATCTTGTGGCGACAAAAATCTAGGATAAAGTGGCTAAGGGAGGGGGAAAGAAACACTAAATTCTTCCACCAGGCTATGATCAAGCACAGGCAGGGAAATAGGATTCTATCGATCAAAGACAAGAACGGGGAAAGAGTGGTAGAGCAGAACGAGATTGAACAAGTCCTGATGGATCACCACAAGGAGATTTTAACAGAACCTCAAATTGATAGAACGAGAGCCATACAGGAGATCTGCTCAGCTATTCCCAGCTTGGTCATTGAGGACCAAAACAAAGCGCTTATGAGGGTCGTGACCTTAGAAGAGTTGGAGGAAGTTGTGAAGGCAATGAAGAAAGGGACAGCTCCTGGGCCGGATGGCTTCACAGTGGACTTTTACCAGGCAGGCTGGCATTTCTTGGGAAGAGAGATACTGGATCTAGTGGAAGAATCAAGGATAAATCAAAAGGTATGGCCTGCTCTTAATTCTACCTTTTATGCCCTCATTCCTAAGGGAGACAACCTAGAAGAGGCTAATGGCTTCAGACCTATAGCACTGTGTAATGTTATTTACAAAATGATCACATCCCTGATTGCCAAGAGATTAAAACCCCTCTTGGACAATTTAATCTCGGCTGAACAAACAGGTTTTGTGGAAGGCAGGCAGATTCTTGATGGTCTTGTTGTAACTCAGGAGGTTATCCACTCCTTAAAAGTTAAAAAGCAAAAAGGAATGATGATCAAATTAGATTTTTCCAAAGCGTATGATAGATTAAACTGGAAGTATCTGGAAACTGTCCTGGAGAGATTTGGTTTTCACCAAAGATGGATTGCATGGATCCATAACCTGATTTCCTCTCCACACTTTTCTATTCTGGTTAATGGAATCCCCTCAAAAACTTTCAATGCTTCTAGAGGTATTCGACAGGGAGATCCCTTGTCCCCATTTCTATTTATTCTAGCCGTTGAAGGCCTAGGTCGATTCATCAAACAAGAAAGAGCAGCAAACAGAATCAAAGGACTGCAAATTTGGGGAAACAACCTGCCTCTAACTCATCAACAATTTGTTGATGACATTATGTTGTTTGGGGAACCAACAGTAAGAGAAGTTCAACATCTCAGGAGAATCTTGGATCTGTTCGCAGAGGCTTCTAGGTTAGAAATAAATAAGGACAAATCTTGTATCTTCATCTTCAACACAATGGATCAGGTCAAATCCCATTTAATCAGAATACTAGGATTTAAAAGGGGGGAATTACCTACTAAATATCTGGGTAATGTTCTGGACTCCACATCTAAAAGGGTGAAGAACTGGCAAGGGGTTCTGGACAAACTAAGCAACAAGGTTGCAAATTGGGCCTTCAGAGTTCTAAATATTGCTGGCAGAGTTGTTCTTGCCAAGTCGGTCCTTCAAGCTATCCCTATCTACCCATTATCGATTATGGCTGCCCCTGCAGGGGTATGTGCTAAAATCAGGGAAATCATAAGGAAATTCATATGGAGCGGATCTGATCAAAAGAAAAAATGGGCCCTGGTCTCGTGGAGTCAGCTAACAGAAAGAAAAGAGAAAGGAGGATTGGGTCTAAGGGACCCTGAAGTTCTTAACAGGGTCCTGGGAGCCAAGCTGTGGTGGAGATGGCTTAGTGGTGGAAATGACCTCTGGAAAACCATATGGAGGACTAAATACAGAATGCCAAACTCTCCGGTCGATATCCTAAGGCAACAGGAAATCCCCAAAGGCTCCACTATTTGGGAATTAGCCTCTCAAAACAGAGATCTGATTGGAAAACATACTTTCTGGGAAATCCGGGGAGGCACAGAGGCCAACTTCTGGGAAGACAGGTGGCAACAACGAGAAAGACTGAACAGCATTCAGAACCTCCTCCAGATCCGTGGCAGAATTGAAGGAAACAAAACTAGTGTAAAGGATTATTGGAAAGTAAATGATATATCGGAGGGATGGAGAGTCTGGGAGGACCCGATAGAATGGGATCGGGAGCTTAACTCAGATCTCCAAGAACTTTACAGGAAAGAAATGGGATCAAGGAAAATCAGAGTTCGACATGGGAAAGACATCCTCCGGTGGGGGAACTCTATGAAGGGGACATTTACAACCAAAGAGGCTTATTATCTAATGGATTCTCAAAACAGACGTGACAGGAATTTGGAATGGAAAACAATATGGGAAAGTAACTGGTGGCCAAAGGTGTCCATTTTCGTTTGGTTAGCCTCAAAAAATAAAATTCTAACCTGGGATCGTATCCAGAAGAAGGGATTCAATGGCCCTTCACGATGTTACCTGTGCAAGAACGATGACGAGACCAGAGATCATCTGTTGGTCAGATGTTCGTATACAGAGAAACTCTGGATGATTACTAAACGATTGTTCAACAAACCAGGAATTAACATTAAAGAATTTAATGAATTGATTTTCCAGTGGAGCAAGGAAACCTTTCACTGTAAGGTGGTCCAGAGGGCATGGAATCTTATATCTACCTTTATACTCTGGATGGTCTGGAAGGAGAGAAATAGGAGGGTATTTCAGAATTCTGCTAAAGAACCAGAGGTAATTTGGGATCGGGTGGTCGAGAGTATGCGGGAGACTATCCTAGTTGATAAATGGGAGAGTGATGACTGGAAGACTAATCCGGAAGAACAAGAAATTATGAACAAGTTAAATCTAAAACTTGAGATGGTTCACTTTAAATGTTCGGCCCGCCATGATATGCGAATTCAAAGCCCAGACAAGTTCAGATACCCGAGAGATCACTTTGTTAAGCTAAACTTCGACGGGGACTCGAAGGGGAACCCGGGCGAAGCTGGTTTCGGGGGGATTTTCAGAGACAGCAATAACCAAGTAAGGTGGATTTTTGCAGACTGGGGAGGACAGATGACCAATAACGAGGCCGAGTTTTGGGCCCTGCATCAAGGATTACGAATTGCCATCAGGAATGGCTATACCAATCTGGAAATTACAGGGGACTCGCAGATTGCTGTGGACATGCTGCGGAGGCTCAATAACGGGCAGGGATGGGAGAAAGTCACCAAAAGCTGGCGGACTGCGGGCATTGTTCAAGAAGTTGCAGACTTTATTAAACGCATCGACTACAGACTCATCATTCATGTTCGTAGAAAAGGGAATCAGACAACGGATTGGCTGGCCAATTGGGGCTGCAGAGGACGTGGCAGCACAATTGATAGTCAGTGGAGAGCCGTGGAGGGAAACAGGGAGTGGAAGGAGTTGGCGGACCTAATTAAGGCTGATCATGATCACGCCGCAAATGACAACGCACGGATCAGTGAACTGGATTAACAGGGGGCAGTGGAGACCCCGATTCAAGAATATGGTTCAATTGGGATTTGATAAAATCATCATTTCAGGCTGCAGGATGAAGGATCAGGAATTCGGTGACAGTACAGCGGCGGCGGGAGGAGCGGTTAGGCAAAAGTACACACAAGGTAAGAAAATAAATGTCTGAACCATGAGAGGTGATGGTTGCGGTTCGCCTGACCTCATAGCAGAGGGGATTAATAACGATATGATGGTCGAGAGTAGTGGTTCACCGGAGAGCTACCGGCGGCATTCGAAAACCGGACCAAATTGGTTCCCCGAAGAAAGGAATTCAATATATAATCAAAGATGGCCGATTGTGAAGGCATTTTGTGAGCTCCTAATTTGGGTAAGTGCGGAGGTTCCCATCGAGCGGCATTAGGGAACAGCTATAACCTCAGATAACCAGAGAACGAGGCACGTCAGACCCTCGGACAATATGGAGACCAGACAGAAACTGAGACAAGCGGAGGAGCAACAAAGTGCAGGGGAGGAGAACAGGAGCCGAAAAGGCAAAGTCATTATGCAGGAGGAACCACCATTCACAGTGTGGGAGGTTGAGGATGACTCGGAAGAAGACATGATCCCGGGCGCAGCGAGTGAACGTAGGCGCCACCATAAGAACTTGGCTGAGGAAGGAAAAGAGCAGGCGAAGGCGGACCAGTCTGAATTACGGGATTCGAAGGTCCGACGCTACGGTATGAGGAAGCGCAGCTCAACACCTGACAGGGAAAAGGACCGGGACGGAAAAAGAACCAGAGGACAGAGGGGGAAAGGGAAGGAGGAAGGGGAGACTTCCAGGCGCGGCCAGGGGAAAAGCAGAAAGCAAAAGGAGACGGTTAACCACAGAGTTCGAAGGGCTGAACAGGCCTTCCTCCGTAATTCCAACCCTGCAGTGCGTAGAGTCATGCAGCATCTCGAAGAGGAATCGCTTCAGGATCAATCCGATGAGGAGATGGAAGAATGGGAATTTCTCCTCCACGACCCGGGTCATACCAGAGGGCGTATGTCATTATTCAAACAGTCTCTTCACATCTATTGGGTGATGAAGGGGCTAATGGCCAAGGCGTTGGAACAAGTCACAAAAGAGATGGTTGAACTGGCTAAGGGGGATCCAGACATCCGTAGTGAACTAGGCTTGCTACGCATAGCAATGATAAAACAGGAGGAGAAGCTAGATGCTATCCAGCAAATGTTGAATTGGGACCGTACAGAGCCAGCGGAAGAAGCGAACCAGCAACCAGATGGAGGCAATGACTGATAAAAGATATGTTTAGAAACTGCCACAATTTTTTTGGTTATAGCTTTGTACATGTTAAAGATAGGAAAAAGCAAGTAGTATAGAGAAGTAGTTTTAGTAATAGTTTCAGTAAGTTCAAAGATTGCATAGTTTATCTAGCTAAGACGACCAGACTGTGGACCTACTATTTTTGGGCTGCAATTAAAAACTATAGGTGGAGTTATGATCCGGTTTCCCCTAGAGGGCGGGCAGAAACTGTTTTTGAAATGATGTAATTTTCTGTTGATCAAGTAATAGAAAGAGTACCATCCTAGCTTACAAAAAAAAAAAGGACTAGTTTCTCCATTAAATATTGGTAAATTATTAAGATATCCATCAGGAAAATTTTCCAAGTTTTGAGGGAGGACTAGAGCAGCATGCCTTACTTGTACAATGGAACGAAAAGCCATGATAGAAGGAGGAGTTTGGGTTGACTGAGTGGACAATGATGAGGAAGAGGAAGATGATGAAGATGAAGGTGATGAAGAAGAATCAGTATGGGTATTAGTATGTGGAGGAGAGAAAGAGGGAGGAGACCTCCTTGAAGATTTCAAAGGGGTTTTGATAACCAACTTCTGAACTCTTGATGGAAAGTCTTCCTTATTACCAAACAAAGGATTCAAATAGACAAACAATGTCTCTTCAATATTAGTAGAAGTTGATGGAAGAGAATAAGGAGTTGGGGAGATGAAGTCTGTAGGTTTGAATTTAGGTAAATGTAAATCCAGTTATTCCTCAGATGAAGTTGATTATATAAGAATGGATAGCACTTGATATGACTCAAGTGATTGTATTAAAAATGTTGATGGAAGATCTACTCCTCTTGAATGGAGTTTAGAAACCCTAGGAGGTAGTTCAATCCAATCAGAATTGGATGGCACAAATGAAAAAGGATCTATAGATGATATGTCTTCAGGGTGTAAAGCTGAAGAAGAAGAAGAGGTTCTATGTCTTCTCCTTCAAGAGGCTCCCCTAATAAGTATTTTTGGATCTGGTAGAGGGTTAACAATATCATAAACAAAATTTGATCTAGTATGCTTAAAAGGATCTAGCTTGTACCAGTGGAATCGCCAAGTGAAAGATTTTGACCTATATCTTATCCTTTATTCACCTTAAAGGAAAAGGAAAATCGTTGCCCCAGGGAAAACCTAACTTTCAATCCTTCGCTCCCTGGCAACGACACCAATCTGATGTTGTCCTTTGAGATAACCTAAGGTCAATTAGTTATGCCAAAGAATTTATAATGTTTTGTTGTTTTAAATGATTGGATGGCCAGTGAAATATTTTATAAACAGGTGCTTTAAACTTAGATAGATTCTTAAGCAAAATAAAAGGTTGTTCTTTAACTACACATGGTTAATTTGATTTTAATAATATGGAGGGGTAGAGCATGAGAGGTATAATTGATTTGATATTCAAACTGAATATTTAACCATTTATAAGAAGAATTTAAGAAAATAGTGCTTTCTCAATCAACAAAATATAATCAAACTGCTATAGGAATCTGGTGTAATTTATATTTAAAGAGGAACTTACAATAACAAATTATTTTGTAAACTATTATCTTACCTAAAATCACAACTTCACAGAGGATTCAAAATGAGACTGAAATTCAGTTAAATTTTAAATTGGATAACTGCAAAAGACTTAATTGATATGAAGAAAATATAATGAATAAACAAGAAGAAATACAACTCACTGAGAGACAGACCATATGAGGTAAATGCAAAATCTTTTATTATTTCAAAAATGCTCTAGCTTAGTACAAATCTTCTTGATAATTGTTCAAGGGTTCAACCTATAATAACTCAAAGGAAGAGTTATTTATACAAAATATCTACAACCTGTTTGGAATAGAATACCAAAATAGTACAAAATTACAAAAATAGAACAAGATAATAGGAACTGAGAAACTGCTGAAGAGGTGGCTCTATCCTTTGGGAATCTGTTGATGATCTGGCCTGAAAACACTGATGAGTTGTCCGGCTGTTAAAATGAGAAATTACTGAATTGTTTCACACAATTTATCCCATCTTTCTTCACTTGGAATTTCCACATTCACTGTCTTCCTAAATGTTTCATCCACCTCTGTGTATCTCTCGAAATTAGGCTTGGTGAGAAACAAATGTTTGATTTCATGCAATATGGTTAAATCAAACTCCAAGGCTTCTAGAAAATACCTCCATGTTATCTGTCCTTTAACTCCTGCAAATTTGGTTCTGTCTACTGCAATAGCATATAACTCCTTGTAGTAATCGTCTAATCTAATCAATTTATCATTCAAACCTACTAATCCGGGCAACCCTTTCATATTTAAAACATTAAACTTTGAATGAAATCTCTTGACAGAAATATCCATGGTTTAACATTTAGTTTCTAATTGATTTGATCAAATTCATTTTTTGTAATACCTTCTTGATCTCTAAGATCGTAGTTGTTCTATCAGAGATGTTTATTTCTTCTAATTATTCTCTGCTCTTTGAATTTAAAACCTTGTGTTGGGACACGGTCCCCTAGGGTCATTTTTGGGGTTAAAAGCCCAAGTTTTGGGGCAGAAAGCCCAAGTTTTTGTATGTAAAGTGTAAAGTCTCCACATTTTGTGGTCGCAAAGCGCGAAGATGTAAAGTGTCATAAAGGGTTTCCACCCTTCATTTATGTAAGTCATGTCGGATTTAGGAGATCTACCCATGGTCCGTGGACCATGGGATTGTATGAAAAGGGAAGTTTTAGAAGAGTCTAAGGGAGATTAGATTGTATTTGGTAATTGATGTTGATGTAATGGGTCAGTAAGACCTACGAGCGAACATTCTTAGAGTAGGAAAGAGGCTCTGCAGTTGTGTGCACAAAGGCATAGGGTAGAAGTCTGCAGCTGTGTGCGCAGGATAGTTAGAGTTTGTAAAGAAGATCTGAAGCATTAATAAAGAGGACTATTCTAGAATTATATGTGTTTGATCTATTTACTCCTATTATGAATGCATGTGATTATGTTATGAAGAATATTAGGTTTATGATTTAATGTTATATTAATGTGCAAATCTATATGTTTTACTTTGTTATATGAACGCAAGTAATAATATCTGCTTACGTGAAGAATATCTTAATGCATGTCGAAGTTATCAGATATTTAAGTCAATCAGAGTAATTATAGAGGTAAGAATAATTACAGAAGCGCATAAGTTGATAAATCACCTATTTAAGATCTGCGAAGGATGATCACAGACCTTAGCGAAGGTCTCGAATCCGAATAAGAGAAGTATATTGATAAGCCCTAAAAGGCTTACCAATCTGTGTGAAGACAGGTTTAGGGTATAAAATGACATCACTACCATATCTGGGTGCGGAAACTTGATTCCTACATCCCCCATACTGCTTCAGGTGAGACCTCAGTCCATGCTTTACGGATCTATTTTGAAAGGGCTAGTGGTGTAGGGATTTGCTTGGCTAATTAACGCTAAATCTGAGTCAGGGCCCACTAAGCCAACACCTTGATCATATATGTGGCTTCTACTGACTTGGTCTTTAAGGTTTCTTTCTGTTCTTCAATCGCTGCTTTGATCTAGTAATGAGTTCTTGCTGCTCAAAAATAATGTATGGATGGCCATACCTCTGTCATGGATTGGCTGATTTTTGTCCAAATACTTTCCTTGGCATGAGCCAAAGTGTCTGCCATCAGGAACTCACTCTCTAACTTTTGGTTTTTAAGTTCCAGTTTGTGAGTCTTCTACATTTCTTGCAGATACAAAGTATCATTTTGTACTTTTTGCAATTCTAGATTTTGGAATTTCTGCAGTAGTTTTTGGTTTTACTGTTTTTGTATTGACAATTCCTGTGATAATCTGGATGGATCAACTGTTGTTGATGTAGACTCAATGGTTTTTGATGACGAACTAGGCTCTCTACCTGCAACTGCTATTGGGACTGTTGTGAGTGGAACCACGGCAAGCCATGTTGCTTCCTTCTCCTTCAATATCTCTTCAATATGCTCTTCCATTTTCTTCAAATGTATATTTTTCTCAATGATAAGCTTGAGCATATCCTCCTTTTGTTGTTCACTCTCTGCCATATCCTTGGTCAGAGGATCTTTAGTTGAAGGCAACTTAACTGTTTCTTCAATGCAGTAATGTCTGCATCTTTCTTCTCAAAGAGTAGCTCTCCAACTTTTACATCTTTGGGATCATATCCCACTTTAATCACAAAATCCTCTAATGATTTTATTTTGTTGTCTTTAGCTAGAGAAGAAATATTTTTGAGCTTAAGTTGGGACTGAACATTAGATAGGGTAGTCCTAAGTTTAGAAAGAGACATGGTTGTAGTTGTCATAGTAGAAAACAACATCTCACCAATCTGTCTATGCATATCCATCTGGTCAATTGGATGGATTTGACTGGTTTCAAATGAAAACACAGTCTTTTTGTAATCAGATGGTGATTTAGGAAATGGAATCTAGGCTTGTAAGAAAGCCATTTTCATTATGCCTTTCTCACTTTCAAAAGCAGAAAGAAGCCTATGTTGGGAGGTTGAATTTTGTTTCCAGAACTGGCTATACACATTTGACTTTAAAGTCTCATTTTTCTACTTAATTTATAGGAACCTTGAAAATATATTTTGATCATATGAAGAGCTAGTTCCTGTGGACTGAATCATTTCTACAGGCTCTCTAGAAGGTGAAATTGTAGGAGGAGTAGTTGAAGCATTGATTGTGGGTCAAGTGGTTGAAGTGCTAACTCATGCTGATGTAGACACTTCTAGATCTCCAAGATCAATGATCACTGGTGGAGTCTCTTTTGTTGATGTGACCAAGCTAACCTTAGGCTTCTTTTGTTGAAAAATGAATCCTTTCATAACATCTTCAGTAGATGAAGTTTCCACTCTCAGCCTTTTCTGTTGCTTGCTCTAAGCAACTGGAGTTTGTTCAATGGGGGTAGACATGACCTACTCAACTGCTTCTTGAAGAGTCCCATTAACCCATGTTTCCTTATTCATAATTTTTTCTATTTCTGGCCTTGGTGTATGGTTATAAGGAGTCATCTTGAAACTAACTCTCAAAGAAGAAATGGTACCAAAATGATCATAGGACTAGGTGAAATTGGGTTAAAAATTCATCTTCCTCAAAAATGTATTTGCCTCAACACCAGATGATCTGGTGTTACAAATAAATGACCCACTCTGTGCTTTAAGCTTGAATTGAGACTTCCTTTTACCTGACATAAAATGTATCTCATCCATGTGAATCATCTACCTAATATATTCTAGAGAAAATAGTCTCATAGGAACATATTTGAGCAGCTTATATGGTGCAAGCTCACAACCATATACTCTTAATTCAATATAGTTATGGTATAAATACTAGTCACCAGTTTTGGTTTGTTCACTTAAGTGTAGAATCCTTTTAATTTCATCCGCAATCTTGGGCTCTCTCTGACTATTAAGGAGCTGTGTCACTGGATGTATGAATGCATCTACAAATTCAGCAAATGATGATGTGGTAGAAGTTGTTCTGACCATTTCTATCCAGTGAATCACTGATTAATTCACTCCCTATTCATCCTGCTTGCCGAGTTTGATAGGTAACAGATCACCCTGTTGAAAAAGGAACACATGGACAATTACAGAGTTATAATTGAACACTTCCTGCACAGTGAGGTTCATGAATTGTTCATGTATATCATCAACCAAGAATTGGTTGTAATTGTACATGAATGATGGTTGTTGATATTTATTAAAAATGGATAGGAAACCAAGGATAGTCTCATCAACATACTGGTTATCAGGGTATCATAATAAATAGGAAAGCAAGGAAATGCAATGTTTGGATGCTTCAGGAAACATGGCAGATGAGTAAGGTGGATTCCTTTTGGGCAATTCTGCATCTTCAGGCAAAAAGATTTCAAAAATTTGGGCTCTCTGTGGGAAGGTTAACTTATGGTATAGATCCATAAGTGCTGCTGGTGAAAACTGAGTCAAAGAGTCAATTTGAGGAATTAAGAACATTTCATTTATGGTTTAAGCAGAAATGGTTATCATAATGTCTCCATTTTAAGCCATGACTTCTCTTTTCACAGGGTCATACTTGGCTTGACTCCATGTAATAAGGTCAAGGGACTCATGTGTCTTTGGGAAACTATAGAAAGGTAACAGGGATTCCCAAAACCTAATTGGATCTTGCTTGTCGAGATAATTTTGTTTGAGCCACAAGTGCAGTTCATAGAAATCGAACTCGCACTTGGCTTCTGCAATTTTGAACAGCGAATCCACAAGCGGAATATGGTCAAGGTCAAGTTGGGTTGGAGTGGAAGAACTTTCATCTGTACTCTGATTTTTGGATTTCACCTTTGGGGCCATGCTGGAATATAGGAGGAAGAACGGTTGTAGTAACAGACTAAGAAAATAGGAAGAAGTGATGCAAAACAGTAAACCTGCAAATAATTGAAAATAGTGAGAAGAAAGTTGTTATGTAAAAAATTAGTTAATTTTAGGTTATTGTTTAATTTTAGGTTTAGTTAGATGAAAGGGCACGATCATAAGATCATGCCCTTTCCCAAAGGGTGCCCATGGCAGTATATAAGCCAGGCAACCCATTGTAAATCATCATCATCTGTAAATTCATCTTATTAATAAAATATTTATACATATTTTCTGCGTATCAGAAGTTTTTTTACTTCATCTGGTATCAGAGCTTATTCGCTCCTCGGACTGGGTTGTTGTTCAACCCCGTTGTTGTACGTAATTCCGTAGTTGCTCTAACGTTTGGGAGTAGCCTCCCTCTTCTCCACCGTCGAACCCTTTCTCCATTCCCTCTTGACCACGACCACCATCAACCTGTTTTCATGCCGCGGGAACCCCGTTGCCTCGCTGCCTACAGACTCAGTGCAATCCGGAGTCCCTTCCGCTATTATCTTCAAACAGCCCACGCACCGTATCAACGACCCACCATCGATTCCGCTTCTGTCCACAGCCGCACCGGTTTTCCGCCCCTCTCCGTGCATCATTTTACCTGTCGGTCTGTTCACTGTATGTTTTGCGCTTTCGTTGAAAGAGAGACAAGTACAGTCCAACACATTTATAGCCACTTGCTCAGTTGTAGAAAATAGTGGATCAAACACCTCGATATCGCTCACCCATTCGAATCCCTCTCATATAAAAATCGCAAGGCCTAAGTGATTGTGTTTATGTTCTATACTGTCACCCTCCACAGGCTCAATATTTCCAAGACCATAGAGAACCAGTTGTAATTTTGACTTGCTTGGTCGTCTCCTTATTACTTTCTCTATTAGCACGATCATTTCTAGTTCTTGCATTTGTTTGACAAATTCAACATAAAACAAAGGTTCTCCAACTTTTCTTTAGCGGATTGTATTTTCCTGATTAATTCCTGAACTCTTTCGTCACTTTCTTGAACTATTTCAGGAGTTTCAACCTCAAATAATTCTGTTTTGGATTTCTTCTTTGCTCTGAAATATTCTATAACGAATTACCGGACAAAGTATACATAATTGAAAATCCGTTGTACACCATTCCCTGCACGTCGTCCGCAACAAGCCCTTAACCCTCGATTCTGGCCACATCTACAGCCAATCGTCGTGGCCATTGACTCTCGGCGTGCCGTTTCAATTAAACTCGGTTGTGCCGTTTCATTTCAACATATATATTTATGACATATATATAACTAAATTATATTTATATATTATATAATATTTATATATAATTAATTTATTATTATATACTATATATTATAAGTTATATCATCAATCATATATGTTATATATATACTACATAACTTTATCCAATTATATATATATTATATAATATAAATATATATAAGTTATATAATATATATTATAATTTTATAACATATAACTTAATTTTAATTTAGTTATAAGTTATATATATTATTATATTATAATATATTTATATATATATATATATATATATAATATATATTATATATTATATATATATAAGTTAATTTATTATTAAAAGTTATATGTATAAAATAAAAAAAGAGAGGGAAAACCCTTAAACTGGCAGATAAATACATGCCCCCACAAACCCGCTCAATGTCGACAATGACAATGGCGGATTTCCAGAAAAAATTGGTTGACACAAAGCATAAGATAAATAACAACCACGACGAGGTCAGTAAAAGATTAAATGAAGTCGAGAGCAAGCTTGGGGAGCAAGCAGACAAAATCAAAAATCTTCAAGATACGAAAAATCGAATAGAAATAAAGATGGAAAATTACCATGTCCAGATAGAAGCAGGGATCAGAGAGGTCTTAACAATGCTGAAAAGTCTGTGTAAAAGGTCGAATTGTACACCCGAACAACTACTAAAAGAAGGTGAAGAGAATCAAGAACACATCTCGTTAGATTCAACTAAGTCCACAGACTCTCATGACAAAATTGAATCCCCAAAAAAATCAGCGACACCCCACCAAGAAGCGAGTAACACAGTTTTTACAAACAAGCAACTCTGGGATAACTTTACCAATCAACACCCTTTTTTCGCTCAACCAGTAGCAACATACCAGCGACGGGCAAAAGTCGAGATGCCTAAATTCGATGGAAAGGAAAAAAACAATGTTGCATGGATAAATAAAGCAGAAGAATACTTCGAGATATATGACATCAATGACAATGACGAAAAGCTCAGGCATGCATCCATGAAAATGGAAGGAGAAGCATATAACTGGTATATGTGGTGGAAAAAGACAACACACGTCATTAGCTGGAGAAAATTTAAAGATGCATCCTTCAAAAGATTCCAAGGTGTAAAGGAAGAACAATTCTTTTCAAAACTCATCAAATTACGACAAAAAGGAAGTGTGGATGAATACACTCAAGAATGGGAGACCTTAGTAACACGAGTACATGGGTTATCAGAATCTCGTCTAATTCAGTCATACATTTCGGGACTCAAAACCCATTTACAAGCAGAACTTGAGATGCATGACATTACATCTATAGAAGTAGCAAGACGAAAAGCAAAAACAGCGGAAAAGAAATCCGAACCAATATTTTGGTCAACAGCGGAAAAAGCTTATGTAAGACGAAGGATACCCCAGTATGTGGACTCAAATATTACAAGATATGTTCCACCACATCGTCGTGAAGATGAAAAATCTAATGTGGAAATGCAAAGGATAAAAGAGGGTAAGTGTAAACGTTGTGGTGAGAAATGGGAC
>APFE030933065.1:221911-237937 GCA_000404065.3 Pinus taeda
GTCGAAAAAGAGCACCTACTTATGCAGTACAATGTCATCAATTAGAAATGTTATCTGCAAATATGACCAGAGAAGAATCACCAGAGATACAAGATCTGATTAGGAAGCATGAAAAAGTATTTCAAGACCTACCTATGAAGATGCCGCCTAATAGTGAAATTGAGCATAGAATAGAAGTTAAGGCAGGGGCAGACCCTGTCAACATCAAGCCATACTGATATCCACATCTCCAAAAAATGGAAATTGAGAGATTAATCCAAGACCTTTTACAGTGTGTGACCTTGATCATTTTTGAATATATAATCAAGTGGAAAGACTTACCGAAGAAGACGCTTCGTGAGAGAATGAAGCATTTTGTCAACAACATCCGTCGTTGCATATGCTTTGAGGACAAAGCATTCTTTCGAGAGGAAGGCAATGTTATGTAAAAAATTAGTTAATTTTAGGTTATTGTTTAATTTTAGGTTTAGTTAGATGAAAGGGCATGATCATAAGATCATGCCCTTTCCCAAAGGGTGCCCATGGCGGTATATAAGCCAGGCAACCCATTGTAAATCATCATCATCTGTAAATTCATCTTATTAATAAAATATTATACATATTTTCTGTGTATCAAAAGTTTTTTTACTTCAAAAGTGAAGAAGAGGCAATTGTGGTTTTATTTAGAACATTGGAGAAGGGATAACAGTGTTATTCATAACCGTAGCAGCTTTTAATACACATGAGCGGGGCTACAATGGGTGGATATAATGGGTATGACAGTAGGGCAGTGAGCGTGTAAGGGGGTAATGGATGGGATGAATAGGCAATGGGTATGTGAGGTGGCAGCTCAAGATTAGTTGAGGGATAATGATTTTGGCGGGGTGAAAGTGTCCTTGGTGGAGGGAAACCACGAGTGGTTTGTGGGGGGGAGTGGGTAGTTTGTGGTTTTGAGTGGGGGGGTGCAGAGTAATATGGTGGCGACATGTAAGGTTGGGGCTCCCGCCATGGAAACCACTTTGCTGACCCCCCCAAGTCGCGTTAACGAGAAACGATCGAGGGGGTTAGCGAAATATCTCCCCACTGTTGATTTGGGCGAGGAGAAGATTAGTCGTTGAATCATGTGCTTGCTTTATGGAAAGTCGACAACACTTCTTGTCGTTTATTGGCTTGGTTCTAATCAAATATGCATTTTATAATACAATTTGAAATGCCAAAGATTTATAACCAAAGAGTTAATCCCAATTAAGGAATTAATCATAATTTAACAAAATTTAACTTTTTTCTAGTGTGGCGCATTTAGACTACCAGCCTTTGAATTTTTTTTTGTATGAAAATGAAGCCTTTGTTTTCTTTTTGCTTCCCTAACATTTTATTTTTCTTTTGCCTTATTTAGGGCAACTAACTCCTATCATTTTATTGATATGGATGCTTATAAAATATAAAATTGTCCTAACATTTTAATTTTCTTTCTTTTGCATCCACATCCTAACTTAACGTTTTGAATTTATTTTTGACTAATATACTAACTTATCAAAACCAAATAATGTTACAACATCACTCACACAACAGAAGATCTAGCCACCTTGAGCATCATGAAGCCATTTCTAAAGTTGAGAAAGGGCACACCCTCCTTAGGAAGCAATCCATCCACTCCACTAGTAGTAGATTGGACATTGGAAAGAAACTTGCACACAAAAACCTTATCAGTCAAAGAATCATCAAGCTATAAAGACCTGTGCAGAAGAAAACAATGGAAATTATCACCTCCAGAGAAGCATGGATCTATCAGCAACTCAACAACATTATGCATGCATCTCCAGCAACCATCAGGTAGGTACAGTTATGAAATATTCTTCACTTCTTCTCTTGAGTGTATTATAGCTATAAATTTGTTGTCAATGCATGAAAGATGAGGTTTTATAAGCTAAGGATGGGTTAGCAGTCTTGGCCACTCTCAACTAGTTAAGTGCAGCTAACTCCCTCACTCATTCAATGTGTAAAAACCAAATTAAGAAGGGTGATGATTACGAGGAGTGGGGACAATGGTTAAAATAGGAAATTTATGCAGAGGCCAAGTCACCAAAGCACTCTGAAACACTACCACAAAAGGGAACAAAAGTACGAGGCTCAAATTCACTTGCACACTTACTCATTCCCAAGAAACAGCTGGAGAAACCCATCAAGATACAAAAGGATGAGTTAGATGCTATTAGATACTGCCTAGGGTTCCACCAAGTTGCTTTAAATAGTGTTTGCAGGTGCTACAAGAAGAGATATAGGAGGATCTAAACTTTTATAGGAGCACTGCTACAAGAGGCCTGAAAGGAAGCTACAAGAGAGAATTGAAGGGATAAATGGAGGCAAAACCACCCAAAGTTGTCCTCAAACCCTCATGCACATGACAAAGTTATCTTGAAAGGAGTAAGTGACTTTCTCCCTCTTTACTTTCCATATATCTACTTGGAGAATTATGCTTGAATTAAGCACCCTGTAGCGAACAATTGTGTGGTAGTTCCCTTTTGAATTTGTTATATGTGAAGGGAAGATAGGGACAAAAGAAAGTTTATTCTGATAAAAATTATTAGCATCCTTCTCCCTCTTAGATAAAAAGGAAAATTTGACATTGTCTCTACAACTGAGACTGCTCTAAAGCAAATATTAAAACCCTGCAAGGGAGCAGTAGGAGAAATAGGGGGAGGTTCTAGCCAAAGGGGAAGTAACTTTTGACATCCATGAGAAGGCCAACCACTAGGGTAGCCCTACCTAAGCAGCTCAAAGCACAAACTACCATGCTCCAAGAGAAAATAAAGCTACTACAGGAAAAACAGGGCTGCTACAGGAGACAGAGTAGGTGCCATAGGACATAGTGTGTCTGCTATAAGATTGTCCCAAGAGGAAAAAATGGGCCCTATCTTGAGAATTATTTTCCACAAAACCATAGAACTTTGAAGGATTCTTCAAAGAAGGGGTAATTACTTGACCTATCACCTCTTTCAAACAAAAATTATGTGAATTTTTTCAAAATTCCTCCACTAAACATCCTGTAGCAAAACCCTAAAAATTTGAAATGTGGAGTTTTCTTGTGAGGATGAGAATTATGATGGGAGAATAAACTTGTTTTGAAATTGGCATATCATTCTTCATCTCATTCATCAATAATAACCACTCCTCCTCTTGCCATAAGTTGAAATTCTAAGTGCTCTGAATTTTATAATTAGCAACAGGGTTCCCTTGCACAATCCTTGAGAACACATAGATAAATTTTGTTGACATGGATAGAGAAGCTTTTCTGAACTTGAATAGACAGTCAGGGATGGATCTACAAAATAAAATGTTGAAACATAAGAACAAGTTCCTGAAAAATCATAACAAAGGATAAAAGGAGAATACGAAGCAAACTAAAGAGATAACCTCCCTTCAATCCAAAGGAAAGGAGCCCCAAGTCTCTCATAAGAAGCCAAGCAATAGGGGAGCCATGACCAAACAACTAAAAAAAGAATATCCCCTACTACAGGAAGGAAGAAAGCTACTACAGGAAGGAAGAAAGTTGCTACAAGAAAGTAGAAATTTGCTGCACGAAAGTGTTGGACAGCTACAAGATAGATAGGAAGGCCACCAAGGCCATGAATGGGGTACAATTAGGTCACTAAGTTGCTCAGAGGGTGAGCAACACTTTCAGCAGGAGGTATGATGGGCCTCCAAAGTAGACATAAATTAAGGCCCATGTGACTACCCTTTAGCACATTAAACCTCTCCTTTTGCATTAGATGACATATTTTTTATTTTAAGATGTTCATTTGGAAATCTTATGGATAATTGCATATTTGTGCCTAATATTATTTATTTTTGAAGAATATTGTGAGAATATTGGGTAAATTATGAAGATTTGGAGGAGGAGATAATCTAGAGACTTGATCCCTACTACATGAAGATAAATATTAGATAATAAATCAACAATATATTATGAAAGTATTGCACAAATTCTGGAGCTCCAATGATTGAGAAAATCTAGAAATGTGTTCCCTATGATTTAAGGCAGATTCCTAGTGTTGGGAACCAGATCCACTATTTGAGGGATTTTGGAGGAGAAAGCTTCCTCCTTCAAGGAGAATGCTTCCTCGTCATTTTTTATAAGTACCAATTAGAATTTTCCTTTGGGGTGTGGTTTTTCTTAGTCTTCTTGTGGAAAAAACTTGTATTTTTGCAGCTCCACTTTCATTTCTAGCAGGGATGTAATTGGATTGATTCAAATAATGAAGCTTGGTGCCATTTTTAGCTTTGAAAGCTTGGTCTTCTTCATAGGACTCTGAGTTTCCTTGGGCTTGGCCATTCCAGGAGCCTCAAAGCCCTTTTGTATAATTTACTTTTCTTCTTTTCACTTCTTATTCACATGCATCTCTTATTCTTGTTTTTCCTATTTCTGCATTTAGTATTGATGATTTTTTGGTGTATGATTTGGGTAAATGGTTGAAGTGAGTTCTTTTGTAGGTTATTTATAGATTCAAAAGCATGATTTCATCCTTGGAATAACTTTGGAAGGTCATATACATCATTGAGCTACTTGGATTAATTTACTTATTCACAAATCTAAAATTTCTGGAAGTGCCTTGTAGCAAATAGTAGTAATTTTCTTGTATTTTTTACAACATTCTAATGAGCTTCATTTGAGTGTATTCCACTTGAATTATATCATAAAAACATTCAAGTTAATAAAAAAATTCACTCCGTTGCATTTTCACTTGATTAGGTTATGCATTTGATAGGTTAACTAGCTCACTAGTTTTTGAATTTCCGTATTTTAGACTAATAATTTTTTGTTATTTTTTAGAACGTGTGAACAAGGGTATTTTGGAGTGATTCCACTTGGAATGGAGACCTAAGACATCCTAATCAATAACAAAAAATTTCCCATCCTATTTTCATTTAATTTCCTTGGTCATTCAGTGAGTTATCTCTTCCTGTACCAAACCTGTAACTTCTTGTAGCAAATTTGTACCACCACTTTCCTTCATCAGTTTTGATCCCCATTGCAACTCTGACTTAGTCTAGATGAGTAATTACCCCCAACTATGATTTATGATCAGGGGAATCTCCTAAACCACTCCAACCCTTCCTTTTATTCACTGCAAAAATAGAGTATACTTAGTTTCTTTATCACAAGTATGATGCAAGTAGGTAACTGATTTATAGGCAAGTGTGAACTAGGTAAACAGTACATGCAATTCTGATTGGTAGTTTGATGAATTATGCAAGATAAAATAACTTTATTTTTACAAGTAGAATAACCTTTTCCCTTTCATGAATCTATTATTTGGCATTTACAAGTTGAGCAAGTAACATTTCCATTTCTTGCAAATAGAATAACAATTCCATTTTTGCAATTAGTTTAGCATTTGATTTCATGACATTCACTCCACTACATTAGATCCACAAGAGAAGGAAACATTGTATTCTCCACATATAATGTATATACCTCTGAAGTTTGTATGAACCCCGAGATGATAATTAAATTTGGTAGCCTTGGGAGTTGCAGCATTTTTGTTGCAATATGGAGGCTCACTGTTGGCCTTGTGAGCATATAATCCTCTTGATTGGGTCTTTTGCTCCTACTCCTTACAATGATAAATGGCCTTCCAGATTCATCAAATGCCCACACCATCCTTGCAAACAGTAAAAAAATGCAACATAGGGATTAAATCCCAAACATACAACTATGGCTACAAAAAAAGTGGATTTTGAAACACAAACCCGAGGTGTGTATTCTCTATGTCAAAGACTAAACATGGGGTGGATTTGAATTGAAGTTAAAAAAGGAACATACCTTGGAACCATCAATGGATTGAATATCTGATAGTGTGGTTCGATATCAGGTCTTCTACAGGTAAACCCTAGTTCACAACTCTCTGCAGTCTCGTTTTCTCTTTTGCCTTGTGAAAAAAAACATATCATCCTTATTCTAGAATGTCAACGAATTTCAGGTTGGGAGGGGTTTTGTAAAGCATAATTAATTCTTAAGTTGTTGAATTGAGGCTTCTATGATCCATATCCAGTTTATGAGAGATTTTTCGGCGTAAATCACAAGAAATTTCATTTGTCTAAGTTATTCAGAAATGCTAAAATTTTGGTTAGTGAAAAATAATAGATACAATATTTTATTTTCAATTACATCAGATTTTAGTTGTATTTGATAAAGTAATAGGCTCTTACATGTTTTTGGTTGTGTTTGAAAACATTTTATTGCATATTAGGTGGTATTTATCCTCATCATAATAATAATAAACTAATTTTAAGGTTAGATATTTGTATGAAATGATTTTGATGTTAAATTTTATCGAGGTAAAACATGAGATCTCTCATAAGGAAGCAAGTGCTCTTAACTTGGTTGCATTGAAAAAATTTACATGTTCTTGCATATTAGGTGGGTGCAAACAAAAGAGACTATATAGTAAGCGGATTTAATAATTAAAAACTAGTGTTGGTTTCTTAAAAGTCATATGACAAATTTGGAAGGAGTAGGGTATGTATGCTTCTTTAGGTTAAATATATTCAAATTGTCGTGCAAATGAGGCTGTAAGACCCTATTTTTTCATATTGAGAAAATGGATCCTCTCCTAGTCACTCGCATATCTTAGGTTGTCATAAGAAAGTAGGTGTTTTTCCTTAAGATGTGAACATTATATTTTAAGCAGAGTGATAATGTAGTTTTAGTGATGCATTAAATAAGTGTTATTTTCTACTTGAGGCAGGAATGTGTGTCTAAGAAGAATTTAAGAAGGGTTGAAGAGGTGAAATAGTTATAGAGGTTTGGGGGTTTTAGTTTCACTTAGAGGTGTATACAAGTAAGTTAATCACCATGAGATGTTAAGCAAAATTAAGACATTTAATGAGCTGCATGAAGGCAACTTGGCATTGTTACTAACTGAAAATTCCTTGATCAAGTATGCCTATTCTCTACATTACCAGAAATTGTATGGACTTGCACTTCTTTTGGAATAAACAACCCAAGAAACAATACTAAAAAATGGAAAACAACATCTGATGGACATGTTCCATTTCATGCTCGTGAATTGGGAAAATATGACTACAATCACATGATCTACTGCACAACAACAATAACTACTAAGATGATGAATTTCACATTAGCATTAGAAATATCAAACATATAAAAATAAACATTTGATACATTTAACTTTAGAGATCCAACAACAACTCAACATTTCAACAGTGAAACCCTAACAAACAAAATAGAAAACAACAATTTCACACTTTAAATGTTGAGAAGAACACTTGTATAAATATGTTTAACATGATGAAATGATTGTCACAATTTATTTATTTTTCACAAAATGATCCCATTTCTTGATTGTATTTCATAAAACAGATAATCATAAATGAATTTTTCCTACCACATTCAACTAGCCATAGTGATAAATTTTTATTTCCCGTGGATTTAAAGTGAGTTCGAGAAAATTTCGTTATATTAAACCCATAAATAGTTTAACCCTTGCAGTGCTTGATTGACCAAGCATAAAGAGTGCAAATAACCCACAAATATTTGTTACAAAAATAACCCACAAAATGTTGACTAGAAAATAAATGGCAGGGATTTCAAATATTCCAAATCACTTCTGTGTCTACAAGCCCTAAAAATGGAAACTTGAAACATGCCCAAATAAAACACGGAGAAAGAAAAATATATCATGAGTCACCTTTTCCACTCATAGTAGGAGTTGGGGTTGCCAAATCTATCGTCGAAGCAATTCATTTTCAAACGTTTTTCTCACTAAATCTGACTCAATACTTTACAAGATAACCACAATGAAGACTTGTAATGTTATTCCTTAAATATGAAATCCTCTGCGGTGTATAAGTTATATTCATTAGATGTAAATGAGTTCTCGATTTTCAAACCTTCAACAAAAAATGAATGGAGGAAGCTCCAACTTTCAGAGCTCGAGACTAATTAAAAATGGTGGAACTATAAGAACTCTAATAAAGAGTAGAAATAAGCAAAAGATCACATTTAACCACTTAAATCTTCTTCTTTTCCTTCTTATGGATGCATGCACTTTTCTCCCTATATATTCGATTTTTATCTCACATCCTTTTAGATTTATTTAGTGTTGTTGACCGATATTTGGCACCTCCCCGATTGTACCATACTCATATTTACCTTCACCCCAACTTGGGAAGAGGTTGGTCCTCGTTAGGTTATCCTTAAGATGGAGAGTTTTTTTTGTTTTTTGCTTTTGCTTTTGTTTTTGTTTTTGTTTTTTTTTTTAATCTTCTTTTTTTTCTTTTTTTTAGCGTGTGGTTCACAGACACCTTCGGTCAATGAGTGGCGCTACATCCACTAGAAAAATCTGGGCTGACGCCCCTCGACCTACTGCAAGACCTGACCCCAAGAGCTTTCGGGAATTGATCCTGTGACCTCCCATCTGGCGGGGCCCCGTCTTGACCGATTGAGCTAATCCTTGAGGCTATTTTGAGATGGAGAGTTACTGATGCCCAACACATAATTTTGGATGTAAGTGTTTTATATATTCAAAATTCTTTTCGTTGGGAGAAAATTTTGAAAAATATATGAAAGGGATACTTTGGAATGTCATACATTTATTAGATATATATTTATATTTATCAAGAGAGGAGTGATAAAAACAATATACTCATGTAAAGGTAAAATATCAAATTCTATAATAGAGAAATGAAATAAATACTTACATTTAATCATTTAAATTAAGGATGATAAGAATGTGGATCAATCTTGATCCAAAGGAATATTTGAAAATGTGATTTGGGGAATTTTACAAACAACTAACTTGAGGTGTATATCCTTTAACAAGGTTTTATATAATTGAAATTAGTATTAAGACATTGATCATTATTTGAGACTCGGGTATTATCATCAACTTGATGATCTCAAAATTAATTGTTCTCAATAGCAAATTAGCATCTACAACAGCTTAAAAGTAAAAGGAAATCTCCAAACTCCAAAAGCTCTTGTTTTATTAGGTTATTAAAAAGCATAATAACTACGCTTACTCACTAGCTAATGAAGCAACCATGCTCAAAATGGAGGTATGCAACATCAAGCAATATTGTGATCCTTAGTGTTTATTGGTTATGACAACCTACTACATGCTAATCAAATGAAATATGCTAGGGAACCATTGTCACTTGATCCCAAGAGAGGGACTAGGATATGAAAGCTTGCGAAAGTTAGAAATTTATTAGATCTAGGGCTAAAACACTAGGAAACATTAATAGAATTGAAAAATGAAGAAACCCTAAGCTGAAAACCAAAGGTCACCCAGGTTTCTGGATCTGAATTATAAAAACCAGTGGAATCGCCAATTTGTTGTAGTGTTATCTTCTCAATGATGTAGGAAAAGAACCCACTTAAGATTGTGGATGACAAACAATCTCAACAATAGAAATGATTGTTAAATATTGTAGGTCTGCAACTATTGATAGAAACAAAACCTGCCAAAATTCTGATCTATGCTACAATCACAGTTAAACATTGAAAGAAAGAGTAATAATCCCAAACATCCAATGGAAACCAGATATGTAAAGAATAATTTAATAGTAACACCTGTGAAGAGAACAGATAAATGTTACCAGTCCCCCTCTATGGGATGAGTTTTTGGTTATCATCAAACGTCTTCAGCTTATGTAGACTCTCTCTCCTCTATAATGCATAAACCCAACAAAAATATGGTGTGCGACAATGAAAATAATCAGCGTTACAACAATGAGTGCAACAATGAAAATAATCAAAAGTGAATAATGAATGGAAAACCCTTCTATTTATAACAAAATATTGAGTTATCCTTGAATAATTAGCAATAATAAAATATTGTTGATCCCATTCTTGGAATAACCACTTGGAATATTTTATTATATTTGCTGAGGGAAAAAGTATTTAAACTTTCATTTAGAAATAATAAATAAATAAATGATTTATTTATTATCTCAAGGAATTAGTTAAGGAATAATAAACAAGTAATGATTTATTTAATTATTCCTAAGGGATATAGTCAAATTTAACAAAGAATAATAATTAATTAATGATTAATTAGTTATTCTTAGAGAAAAATAAGATAAATAATGATTTGTCTGTTTATTTTTCATGATTGGGTCAAATTTAACAAGGAATAATAATAAAACAATGGTTTAAATAATTATTCCTAGAAGAAAATCAAATAAATAGTGATTTATTTAATTATTCTTCATGGGTTTGACTATAAATTACTTAATAAAGGTGGTTAATTAGGTAATTTCTCACAGTGAGAGCAATTTTACCATGGTAAAATTGGCTTTACATGGTGTACTTTGATCCATCTAGTAAATTAGGCTAGATGATCATTTTTTTGGTGATAATAGATTTCCCCCTAATGTATGAGTGTTAGGAGCAAAACATATGACTGAAGTACGTTGTAAAGACACAATCACTTACAACACAGGGGACTCAAGGAGAGAGAGAGAGAGAGAGAGACCAATGAAGTTGAGTCTGGGAGAGGATAGTGACAGAGGGGGTGAGATTACTGCAAGTCTCCTTTTATGTTGTGGTACCTGACCTCAATGAGGTAGAGGAGACATACTCATACCCGCCGAGATAACTTAGTACAAAAATAATGGTTTGCCCAGAAATATGAAACTAAGCAATAAAGTACATGTTGAATGGTACATGACATGCTGGCATAACAAAGCTAGAAAATAATACAATGTGTCCCATATACATAATGGACCTGGTAAAAACATGAGCCATAACTAAATACAATAATATATGAGTACATGAGATACAAATCCCCTTCCCTCAAAAAATGGGGGGGAGAGAGGGTATAACAACCTGAGAAGCCCTGTTGAACAAGGAAGGGCTCTACAAAACTAAATGGATCATTTGGAGGAGATGTGCATGCTATGAACACTACGATCAGTAGGAACCGAACCCATCAAATCTGTGGAACTGCATCTAAGGTTGTAGCATAGTAGGTATGCATCCGAGCATGTGGGAGGCTACCTAAAGGGCCACCCCCTCATGAGATTCGAAGCATCTCACACACACCCAAGAATAACTGGTACAATTTGTTGCATCACTGAACCATCAACTATATGTATCAAGAACATGAAACGACCAAGTCAAAGAGCAATAATGAGACCCTTTGCTCGATCCAAGGTGCTGAAAAAGAATGGAAGCTGGAACTGAGATACACCACCCTATAGGTTATTCTTCTGGAATAAATGAGATGATGTCGATAGAATAGGGCCCATGATAGATGAGGCAATGAGGATCATAAACTAAAGCACGAGGGAAAATAGTAATGTGACTGATGAGCTCACACCAGGGATAATGGGAAAAAGTGGGAGTGAGGGACAAACAAATGACTACCCTTGTCAGAGCATAAAGTGCATGGTTGACCTAGCAGCAACTGACTCAACTCCGAAGCGGATGGGGATAGTATGACTAGAGGCCAAAATGGGCAACACGGGATGAACGGTATGCAGATATGGATGGGATATTGTGAAATGATATGATGGGACATGAAATAGACTCCAAAAATGCAAGGGTGGCTCATCGCGGATGCTCTGAACAAGGGTGACTCGTCGCAGATGCTCTAAACAAGGGTGACTCGATGACGCTACCACACAGACTAGGCCCGATGGGGACCATGAAAAAATGAGTAGATGATGGTTACTCATGACGAGAATCGATATCTGGTACGACAAGTATTAAGAGGAGGTGGACCTCAAAGTACAAGTGTTGCTTTATGAAGAAATTCGATTTTGAGAGGCGACGAAGTGACCCTTTTTGGAAAAAAGGCTTCTTGGTGAAGTGTCATATCATCAAAAACTGAGGAAGACCCATTATAGATCTCGATGAGATATCTCCAACAGTGTTGACGGTTCGTCAAATGGAGCTACAGTCGGGTTGCAATGTGCAACAGAAAAACTATGGGTTTTCCTATAAAAGGGTGTTTTTCCTCCAATTTGAGAGGAGGAGAAGGCCCTAAATCTTATGGAGATCGTAGAGAACAAACTGACCATCGGAATCAGGATCTACGATTTTCATGCAAGTGGCCTTACTTGTTTAAAGATGGCCTCAATGCTTCTTGGAACGATGGTTCCTGATGAAGAATTAAGGGAAGAGGAAAACGCGAATGAACTACTAGAGGAGGTCTAGAATGATCCTCACCCACTAAGTCAAATATGGGGACTATGTGGACATAGGGTAGAATATTTGAAGATATGGTATCAAACTTCTATGATATGCAATGTGCTTATGGCTCGCCAGAGAGGCTGATAGGATAAACTATCCAAGGAATGGGAGGATAATCGACCATACCTAGATCCATGGGGATCTAGG
This sequence comes from Pinus taeda, assembly GCA_000404065.3. Classification (NCBI taxonomy): domain Eukaryota; kingdom Viridiplantae; phylum Streptophyta; class Pinopsida; order Pinales; family Pinaceae; genus Pinus; species Pinus taeda. Next base: position 234,261 of record APFE030933065.1, read on the forward strand.
TCAAGACTTAACCAATTGAGAAGATGGTCAGGGGAAGACCATCATGCCCCCAAGCATGGCATACTTCCCATAAACATATGTGATGGAGGGCACTGATCTGGTATGCAGAAGTGGGAATGATGCCCCCTAGCAGGAAGATTTTGTGGAGCGCCATTATGTTCTGAGTGCTCAAAAAAGGGATTCAATCATCTCGGCCCAACTTGGCACGAGATCCCCCAAAGGATGATAATGAGATGTAGGGCCTATGTGCCCCCCCCCCCCCCACCAAGTATGTTATGGGCTACCGGGTATATTTAGAGGTAAGGGCTCCAAACACTTGTATGATACATAATATGATTATGTATTTTTATATGACAATGATGGTTCGCCATTTGTTTGGTTATCTTTTGTGGTATACATGTGATAAATGCCAATCTAGAATGTTGTTTGCAATGGTATCTACATAGTGTTTTTGGGCTCTAGGCACATGATTGAAAGTAATGGTTTCAAATTCACATACCAATAGCTTCACTCGTAGATATTTTCTAAATAGGACATGGTTATGCACATGATACACACCATTCAATTACATGACAAGTAGTAAGGAATCTAAATGAACATGAAGATGAAGGATGAGATGAGTAAGGGCATCGAGTAAGAAACCTATCACTGCATCATATTCGGCCTGATTATTGGTGGCAGATCCAATGCACACGCCATTTGAAAGGGCTAACGTATGCAACGAGGTAAACATGGCCCAGGCTATCGAGGCTAGATTCTGGGAGAAGTGACTTGCACCATCGGCATGATCAATATACGGTGTGGATGATGAATCCATTAGAAAGGTACAAAAGACGATGGATGAAATGATGCAATCTACCTAACTACATGGCATAAATAAAGACATGCAAATCAAAGGGATGTGTTGTGAGTAACATTTCTGGAGGTAGAGCGCATTGGGAGAATTACGAAGGATATGGCCTTCGAAATCCTCTTGAAAGAATGCCCCCTTACTCAAGTGTAGGGATAATCAGGGGTAGACATAGCTTCTGTGATGTCCTCATCAGGCTGGGAGATGGGCGAATGAGAGGAAGACTAACTACATGACGCGATGACATTACCTGGTGCATCGACCTGAGTGAGAAGGTTCACATACACATCGTCTTGAATGGTAGATGATGGATTGGTAGACGAAGGGTCTACTGATGTTGAGACCTGGGATTCTATCAAAGGAGGGTCGATAGAAACGCACGCAAAAACCTTAGGAAGGTTTGTCGACGAGGAACTCAAGGATGACGACAGGTAAAGCATGGGACATGTGGTGTCCATCATCTCGACATCGGGGGGAGGGATCACAATAATAGGGCCAGATTTTCCCTGTTTTGGTTGACTAGTGGTACCAGAATCCATAGGTAGAGGAGTAGAGGTTCCACTACGAGTGGCCTCTTAGTCACAAATCACCCCAAGGCAATCGCGAAACTCATCGGGGTGAGGGTAACAATGGGAATAGTGACCATGAAGATCACAAAGGGAACAAGGGTGGTTTGTGCGAAGCATTTTGAGTTTCTTAGGTGGGACCAGTATGTTAACATGGACTTCAAAAATATTCAACTAAGGGAATGCATCATGAACCAATGGTTTAAGTTGAGGAAGCTTAGGACAATTGTTGGTGGCATGCCCAGCGACTTCACACAAAGCGCACAGGGGTGTCAGCTTTGGGGCCTTACGGGCTAGAGGAGCTTGGGGAGCCTTTTCCTTCAAATCTTTCATTTTGGCTTTGCCCCCCTAGCCAAATGATTTCACAACAGGAGTTGGTTCCTGTTGAGGTTGTGATGGAACGCAAATAGAGCTAGAGGTCATGGGGACCAACTGAACCGGGGTCAAAGCGTGATACGGTCTTGGCTGACCAAGTGGAGTGTTTGCAAGGGGATTGATGTACCATATTGTGATCCTGATAGTCATGTTAGGAAGGACCAGTAAAGCCATGATGGGTACAGAAAAAATTCCCAGAGGAGCGAATAAGAAAGGTATCTGGCCAGCAGGATAATGTCTTGGCAGAATAGCCCCTGGATGGATAAGACCTGGAGGAACAGTTCCTAGAGGGAACATAGGAGAGACACCCAAAAATGGAGGAGGTCCTAAGGGAGTGGGTCCAAAGGGTTCAGCTGGAAGAGCAACAACAGGATGTTAAGGAGCTACTTGTTGATCAGGTGTATTAGACTGCTTAAGGGCAACCCGTGATGCTTGTAAAATGCAAACACTCATAGAAGTAAGTTCACAAATGGGAGGGGGAGGACCAGGGAAGGCACCCAATAATGATTAATCGTTATAGACTCTAGGCAAGACACTGGTGTAAGGAGTTGAAGACTAGTTGCCAGACATCGACGAGATGATGGAATCGGGGGAGGTCATGGATGTCGGCTCGTAGTAAGTCAACTGATCAATGGTAACGATCTTCCCTTCATGGGGGAAGCACATCTTACGGAACGCTGCAGATGTGACATCTGACATGGCATATGTGTAACTACGACCAAAGAGGATGTTGTAATCCAAAGGGGCATCAATGACTTCGATATTGACATGGACAGCCTTGCCCACAAGAGTCACTGGATAGTTTCGGTACATGTCGAGGGGCTGGGAGGATGTTCCATCCCACGCACACAAAGTGATGGTGGAGGGGGACAACTCATGTGACTTCAGTTGTTTCCAAATAGTAACAGACATCACACAGGTGGATGCGCCTTCATCAATAATGCATCTGGAGATGATGGCATAACGGACTCTGATTGGTATCTAGAAAGCAACCGATGAAGGTAATGGGGGGTTCTCTGATGTATCAATCGGGGAGACAATCAAACGATCATCGGAAGGATCCACTACACCCAAAGTAGCTAGTAAAACCTTCTTTTGGGAAGGGCTCGACTAGAGGACTTCAAGTGTCGACATGGCGGCAGGTGATTGCGCCAAGTCGTCTACTATACTGTATGTATAGGCAGCTCTGTTAGAAGTCACATTACAGTGTAATGGCCCCCTTAGGATCTTGGGAATGGCCTCAAATTTGGGTTGAGGGATCTGTAAAGGACCATTTGGTGTCATACGAGGCTCAGCGAACACTTTGGTTTTGGGCTCGACAGCTAATGAAGTGGAGGGCTTGTCATATTGGCGTGACCGAGTTTGTAGGTTGATATTGGAGGGGTTAACCTCATCAGAGTTCATCATCAGGATCTGGTAGTCACTGGGACCAGAAGGTTGGGGGAGGTGGGCTACTTGACCTGGTTGGGGTTGAGCAGCAACAAATCCTTGGTGAGGGAAAGGATTTGTGAGCATAGCCGGTTGAGGTGGCGCAGAATTCTGAGGCAATTGTTGACCTCGAGAAACTGCTTTAGCTTCACACAGTTGGCACATCTAGGGTAAAAGAGGACACTCATGTGTATAGTGGTCATGTACACCACAACATGCACAAGGCTTGTTCATATGAATAGCCTTGTTTTGCTTGGGACGGCCACCCTGTTGCTGGTTGTTGGTGTTATGCTAGTTCCCTTGGGGTTCACTAGGCTGGTTACCCTTGTTACCCTTCCAACTCACAAAAAGATAGAAAAGATAGATCAACACCTTAGAAATTAGCCTCTTCGAGGGGGCAACCTCCTTTACATTACACAAATGAACAATTCTTCGATGATACAAATGACAAGACCTCC